>JAKWBJ010000316.1:0-27500 GCA_023159175.1 Wohlfahrtia magnifica | reverse complement strand
ATAATAATAATAATAATAATAATAATAATAATAATAATAATAATAATAATAATAATAATAATAATAATAATAATAATAATAATAATAATAATAATAATAATAATAATAATAATAATAATAATAATAATAATAATAATATAATAATAATAATAATAATAATAATAATAATAATAATAATAATAATAATAATAATAATAATATAATAATAATAATAATAATAATAATAATAATAATAATAATAATAATAATTAATAATAATAATAATAATAATAATAATAATAATAATAATAATAATAATAATAATAATAATAATAATAATAATAATAATAATAATAATAATAATAATAATAAATAATAATAATAATAATAATAATAATAATAATAATAATAATAATAATAATAATAATAATAATAATAATAATAATAATAATAATAATAATAATAATAATAATAATAATAATAATAATAATAATAATAATAATAATAATAATATAATAATATAATAATAATAATAATAATAATAATAATAATAATAATAATAATAATAATAATAATAATAATAATAATAATAATAATAATAATAAATAATAATAATAATAATAATAATAATAATAATAATAATAATAATAATAATAATAATAATAATAATAATAATAATAATAATAATAATAATAATAATAATAATAATAATAATAATAATAATAATAATAATAATAATAATAATAATAATAATAATAATAATAATAATAATAATAATAATAATAATAATAATAATAATAATAATAATAATAATAATAATAATAATAATAATAATAATAATAATAATAATAATAATAATAATAATAATAAATAATAATAATAATAAATAATAATAATAATAATAATAATAATAATAATAATAATAATAATAATAATTAATAATAATAATAAATAATAATAATAATAATAATAATAATAATAATAATAATAATAATAATAATAATAATAATAATAATAATAATAATAATAATAATAATAATAATAATAATAATAATAATAATAATAATAATAATAATAATAATAATAATAATAATAATAATAATAATAATAATAATAATAATAATAATAATAATAATAATAATAATAATAATAATAATAATAATAATAATAATAATAATAATAATAATAAATAATAATAATAATAATAATAATAATAATATAATAATAATAATAATAATAATAATAATAATAATAATAATAATAATAATAATAATAATAATAATAATAATAATAATAATAATAATAATAATAATAATAATAATAATAATAATAATAATAATAATAATAATAATAATAATAATAATAATATAATAATAATAATAATAATAATAATAATAATAATAATAATAATAATAATAATAATAATAATAATAATAATAATAATAATAATAATAATAATAATAATAATAATAATAATAATAATAATAATAATAATAATAATAATAATAATAATAATAATAATAATAATAATAATAATAATAATAATAATAATAATAATAATAATAATAATAATAATAATAATAATAATAATAATAATAATAATAATATAATAATAATAATAATAATAATAATAATAATAATAATAATAATAATAATAATAATAATAATAATAATAATAATAATAATAATAATAATAATAATAATAATAATAATAATAATAATAATAATAATAATAATAATAATAATAATAATAATAATAATAATAATAATAATAATAATAATAATAATAATAATAATAATAATAATAATAATAATAATAATAATAATAATAATAATAATAATAATAATAATAATAATAATAATAATAATAATAATAATAATAATAATAATAATAATAATAATAATAATAATAATAATAATAATAATAATAATAATAATAATAATAATAATAATAATAATAATAATAATAATAATAATAATAATAATAATAATAATAATAATAATAATAATAATAATAATAATAATAATAATAATAATAATAATAATAATAATAATAATAATAATAATAATAATAACATAAATAAAGCTTATACAGTAGCGGGCAGACCATTGTATCAATTTCGGGTTATGCCATTTGGTTTGTGCAACGCGGCACAAAGGCTTTGCAGACTGATGGATAAGGTAGTGCCATCGAAGCTTAAGGAGAATGTTTTTGTAGACTTGGATGACCTATTGGAAATTTCGAGTACATTCGAGGAGCATCTTAAGTTATTATCAAGAGTCGCGAGGTGCCTTAAGGATACTGCTTTGACAATAGGGCTCAAGAAGTCTCAGTTTTGTTTTCAGGAGTTGAAATATCTTGGGAGGTGATACGTTGAAAACAGTCCCGGATAAAATTCAGGCCATCAGGTTGCCAAGATCCGTGAGAGAGATAAGAAGTTTTTTGGGTACGGCCGGTTGGTATAGGCGGTTTATTAAGAATTTTGCCGCATTATCAGCGCCACTTACGGACACATTGAAAAAGTCGAAAAAGTTTAAATTAGCACCGCAGACCATCGAGGCATTTGATAAACTTAAAAGGCTTTGACATCAGCACCCGTTTTACGACACGCCGACTTCAAAAAGCGATTCTGTATTCAGTGCGGCGCCTCAGACTATGGAATAGGAGCTGTGCTGTATCATCCTTGCGGTGATAAAGAAGAACATCCGCGTTCCATTCACAGAAATTAAACCAGTGTCAGCGAAACTATACAGTGACAGAAAAAAGAATGCTTAGCCGCCGTGATGGCCGCCAAAAATCTTAGGTCATACGTGGAAATGATGCCTTTTACTATAATTACAAACCACGCAAGAAAATGAAAATGGGAGACGCGCCGGAGTATCTGATTGAGCAACTTGGATATGTGGGAGAGGTACAACCATATTATCTCAGAAATACTGGAAATTTCCGCTTGCCATGAGCAACAACAACAACAATGCAGAGATCTTTTTTCTTCATGGGACTTAAAATATACAATATGCTACCTGATGACATTAAAAATGAATCAAATATTAATATATATATAAAATAAATATAATACAATTTGTAAAGAATAATAATTTAATACAATACAATTTGTAAAGAATAATAATTTTATACGCATTTTGTAGAAATTTGTAAAACTAATGTATTTTAAAGGATGTTTGTTATAGTATTTATAATACTTTTAATTAAATAAATACAATCAGGGATGTTATTTTGCTACTTAAGTCAGTAAGATAATAAAGACGATATTCCGCTCTCAGAATTGAGTGAATCAAATAGTGCATACAATGATACACTTCGAGAAGTTAAATTGCTGATGTCAAAGGTTGGTGGTAATGTTGACATCAGCATTGACATTAAAAATTGAAACAATGATAAAATTTTAGAAGATAACGATGATTCCGAAGTATCCAATAATGATAACGACGGGTCAATTAATGAGTAAGATACTCTACAATCTAAAGTTGAAAACAGTTGAAAACATCACTACCTTGATTAAATGGTTTGAAAACAATCAGCCCAATCATAAACAAAACATTGTAAATAAATAATTTTCCTGTTTTTACACTTTGGGAAGAGAAGTATGCATTCGGAAAAAAAGTATGCATTATAAATAAAAAAAAAAAAGGAAAAAAATTAATATTTTTTGTTTTTTTTTCACTTGATATTTTGCGCATAAATGTATTTGCTTCTAAAACTAAAATGAAATTAAATCTATGAAATTTAATGTTCTTCGTAGGTCAAAAAGTACAAATAAGTAAAACCAAACAATCACTAATATTAATGCTTATTTTATTTTAAAGTGTGGACAGATAAAAAAATTGTTATGCAAAAGGCTGCTCAAAACCTATGACACCAAATAAGTACTGGAGGTGGCCCAAGCAAGGAAATAAAGTTTTCTTCTATGGACGAAGCTATTTACAGCCTGTACTAACAAAGCCCATGGACTTAAGTCCTAAAATGAAGAGGATGAAATGCAGACCATTGTAGATGCAGTTTTTCCTGAAAATATTGTGTTACAAAAACCAGAAGAACCAAAATAGCAGAAAATACATCGCTAGCGAATATTGCAATAGCAAATGAGGCACCACCGACAACCTGGCCTAAAATTCCAACTTTTCAAAAACTAGCTGTGAACACTGTGAGCACTAAAAAAAGAGCTTGAAGATTTGTTAAAAGCCATAAAAGTTATTGCTGAAAATCAAAAGGAGCAGCAACAAAAAACGAAAAGAATTTATCGATATTTAAAAAAACTTAACGATAATATAAAAAAACTGAATAGCTTAAAAAAGAGGAAATCAAAAGGAGCAGCAACAAAAAACGAAAAGAATTTATCAATCTTTAGAAAAACTTAACGATAATATAAAAAAACTGAATATCTTAAAAAGAGGAAATCAAAGAATTACAGCGAAACTGCTTTTATTGAAAAACAAAGAAGGAAGTCGAATACAAACAAGATATATATTATACAAAATTCATAATTAAATGGTTTTGTAAGAATTGTTTAACGAACTTTTATTTTCTTCTTTAATACTCGAAGAAGAAAAATAAATTGATTTATTTACAAAGAATTAAAAAAGTGTTTGGGAATATTATCTCTTATAGTTTGGGCTAAAGCTAAATATTGGCTTGATATTGTTGATACTACTTTATTTCTCGTGTATTTGGATCTGTAACTTCACTGCATAAGTCTTTTACTTTATAATGTATGCATATGTTATGTAAAGCACAACATACGTTTACTATGTTGGCTGATTTTTCCATCAGTGCGGCATTTTGAATGAATCTCGTTAAATTTCATTTCTTGATATTTATCTTCAGGGACACGATATGTGGTTAAGAGTCATAGCTCCAAAACATATCCCGAGTCTCCTATTTGTATAAAAAAATAAATTATGATTTCCTCTTTATAATTTCATAAAAGATCTTACCTAATAGCGAAAAGTTGGTTTCGCCCTGCAAATACTTTTGCTCAAGGCGAACTCGCAGTAAATCTTCCTTTTTGGTTATAGAACAGGTGCTTATTAGCAGATGGAGCAATTATTTGGACATGGGTTCCATCGATGCAACCGATAACTCCAGGAATATTGTACTTCTTATAAGAGGCAAGTGCAATTTTCCTTTTTGCTTCCGCTGTTTTTGGCATATTTATCCAAATCGAGCAAAGATGGGTTTCAAAAATATTTATCATTTCTTTTAGTACTATACTAAAAGTGGACTGTGCTAAATTCACATCGGAATCTTTGCCAACACCAGTTTGGTACCCACCTTCGCTTGATTACCCGGGAATCAGAAAATTGTTTTTTAATCGGTTGAGAGTGTTCTGTTAATACTTTCAGTAAATATTTAAAAGCTGGTTTATTTACCCGGTAGTATTTTTGAAACCTATCACTAAAAAGACGACATACAGTTCATGAATAACAGTTTAAATAAAGAAAAAATATCTGCATAAGCATGTGCTTTTATATATACAGTGGCTAAAAGCCAAACTCGGACACTATAATAAACTGATTTTGTTGATAAAATTCAAACTAATAAGAAATAGTTAAAAAAAGCTTTTGTTTGATTTTATATATATATATATATATATATATATATATATATATATATATATATATATATATATATATAAGCTGTTAAGAATAGAAAACAAAATTAAAATTTAGTAGTTGAAAGTAGAAATAAACAAAAAAGAGTTCAATTTGTTAAAAAAAAAGGTTACACAAGCGAAACTCGGACGGCTACATAAATTTCCGAGATTATAAAATTAATATTTTGTGTGCAGACCCTTGTTGCTTTAATAACCATTTGGAGTCTCTTGGGAATAGATTAGACCAATTTTTTGCAGTAACCAGCTGGTATTTTTTTTTTTCATTCTTCTAATAAAATCCCTTCTTAGCTCAGATTTGCTAGAAACCGACTGATGCTGAACTTTTTTATTGAAATAATCCCACAAATTTTCAATAGGATTTATGTCGGGGCTCTAAGGTGGTGTTTCCATGACGTGTGGCACATTATATAGCAGCCAAGATCTTACTTTGTGGGCCTTGTGTTTGTGGTCGTTATCTTGGTAAAAGTACCAACCGTTATCCAGAGCAAACTTGTAGACATTTTTTGGCAAGTGTACTTTTAAAATTTGCTTTCGTCGGCGAACATAATGTTTCTCCAAAAAGAAAAACCCCTATTTTGGTACTCTTTTGCAAATTTGTCTTTTGGTTTGATTGCGCTTACTAATAAAAGGTTTTTGTCTAGCTCTTCTACCATTGAGACCAACTCTGTAAATCAAGTTTCTTATTGTTGATAGGCTTGCTTTCTTACCCAAGCCAATTTCAGCAATAGCAGCAAGTTTTGGAGCACTTAGGAAGGGATTTGCTTTTATTTTTCTAAAAAAAAAAAAAAAAAAAAACGTTCTTCTGCCCCAGAAAATATTTTGTTGTGGGCATGTTTTGGTCTATTTTGCATTTTATTTACTTTGAAACGTTTTATTATGTCGTGCACAGTTGAATGATTTCTGCCAACAATTTTTTAAATTTAGCGAACACTTTTCTTTTTCTTGCATGTTCCATAAGCTTTTCTACTTCGATACTAGTTTGTCCCCGTTGTCTCGCCATCTTCTCGATTTTAGCTCTGTATATTCTATATAATTTTCGAAAACTGAACTAAAGGGTTTTCCCCTAAATGTAAATTATATCAGCGGAGTTGGTCGCATTGACATTACAGAGTTGCAGTTATTAACCCATAAAAGTTACTGTCAGAGATTGGCTTGTGTAAGTCATTTTGACTTTCAAAGCGTTTTCAACTTCAATTTTACGTACAATTATTAAATTTCTGAGTTGGTTTTTCCTTTTGTACATGAAAGATATACACAAACAAGGAAATAACTAAATTTTTTAAAAATAATTAGTGTATGATTTTTAAGCGATTGAAAATATTTAAGTATAGTGTCCGAGTTTGGGTTGGAGCCATTGTATATATTTTACCACATACTCCACCGCATCTAATGCCACTTTCACCCCTTATTGCTGACTCGCATTTACTGCATTCAGCCATTTTAGATTTAGTTTTTCTTCCTATCCTTAATATTTATTTAACTTAAAAAAACACACTTTTTATTGAATACTTCATTAACAGCGTAATAGAATTATATTTATTTTATGTTTTAAATAGTCACTATCTATTCTAAAAATATTTATTATTTATTTATTAGTTATTATTTATTTATTTATTATTTATTTCATCAGAGCTTTGATATTTCTGCTAGTTTACTATAACAGAGTTGCCATGTTAATTTTTTTGTTGTGAAGTACAATTGTTCCGGTTAGAAATATAATATTTTATTCATATGGCTCCCGCGGCTGACCTCACAGTACCCCATTCGATCGGACCAATTTTCGAGAACTTTTTCGAGTGTATATGGACGTATCTTGCCAATGGCATCACGAATGTTGGCCTTCAAAAGCTCAATTGTCTCTGGGGTGTCGGTATAACACTTGTCTTTAACGATGCCCCACAGAAAATAGTCCAACGATGTCAAATCACTGCTTTTTGGCGGTCAACTGATATCGTCATTTCGGCTAATTAAACGGCCATCAAACCTTTGACGTAATAAATCGATTGTGGCATGAGATGTGTGGCAAGTTGCACCATCCTGTTGAAACCAAACGTCGTTCACATCAATACCATGAAGAGCGGGCACAAAAGAATCGGTTATCATGGTCAGATAGGCGTTACCATTGACTGTAACGGTTGCACCGTCCTCATTTTCAAAGAAATATGGGCCAATGATGCCTCCGCTCCTCAAACCACACCAAACACTCACTCGTAATGGCTGCAGTGGCATCTGTAAGACCGCCTCTTGCAATTTTTTCATTTTTTAATTTGGTTGCAACTTCCGACCAATTGTCTTTGTTTTGGCAATAAATCACAACGTTGCTCAAGCGTAAATCGATTCATTTCGTTCAATGGAGATAATATACAAACAAAATAGAATGACATAAGTATTGCCGGATTCGAAATAACCGCTGGTTGAAATTTAAACTGCTAGACGGCCCACCCGATATATTTATTTACCAGTTCTTCTTCTTATTCCTGTGTGAGTCACCCTACGGTCGGTTTCTTTGACTTTAAATTTAATATATATATATTTTTAATTTTTTCAGCTTTTGTTTTTGATTTTATTTGAGTTGAGCATTATTTTGGAGTTTGATGGAATGCCTTTAACGTCGTTAGAAAAATTTATATGCACTTCTGATGCGTTGGTTAAATTTTGATTGCAAGTGTGAGGATAGCGAGAATTTATTTATGCTTGAAATTTTGGATAGGGATTTGGAGCAGCTTTGGGTTAGAGCAGGAAAGGTCTATGAGGATATCCTGGAGTATATTGAGAGGTCTGGTAAAGCAAAACCCGAGGACATCGAAGTGGCAGAGTCGAACTACATTTCGACAATGTAGCCAATGTATACATAACCCATAAAGTCTGCGTTCACATTAAAAACATATATTACTGTTAGAAAATACCAACTTATACCATATACCTAATCAAAATAATTTTTCTGTTATATATTTTTTTCCTAACATTGTTTAGTTCAAAAACCAAAAAAAAATATTCTAGATTTTTTCTTTCGTTTTTTAATAGCAGTCCATATGATAAGTCTGGTAACGCTTAAATAAAGCCACCAAAAAGTCTGCGTTCACTTGTTTTGTTGCTAAAGTACCGTTACTTTTTAAGAATTTTGTTCATGTTTTTGATTATTTTCCATTCTTAATTGTCACAAAAGATAGTTTAACAAGGTTAGGTCCACATTTTTATTATAGAGTACTAAAAACTTGTAAATACGGAAAATAAAGGTAAAGAAATTACTGTTGCGGAAAGAAAATCTATCATAAAATCGTGGAAAAAGGGAATAAGCTTCTGAAAAATACCAAACTGTTGGGAGAATGTATTCGTCTGTTCAGCGCGTTACTAAGAACTTCAAAGAAACCGGAATGTTTACATCTAAGCCGCCATCTGGGAGTCCAAAAAAGTTATTAGAAAGGGAAAAGCGCAAAATAGTTAATATCGCAAACGTAAATCCTCGCATTACGACTACAAAAAATGTTGAAAGTATTAATCAATCGTTTGAAAAAGTATTTGTGCCGAAACAGACAGAAAAATTTTGCGTAAAGCTGGATATCATGGCAGAGTAGCGCGACGTCAACCCTTCATATCTGCTGTCAACAGACAAAAGAACATTGAGTTTGCTCATAATTATATAAATAAGCCCTCTGAATTTTTGCAAACAAGTTTTATTTTCAGACGAGAGTAATTTCTGCATATTTGGTATAAAAGGTCACCACATTGTGTGGCGAAAAGCAGGAACTGCGCTTGGGAAATTAAATCTTGTTGGTACAGTAAGGCATGGTGGTGATGGAGATATGATGTGGGGATCCATGACGGGTGCTGGGGTGGGTCAGCTAGAATTTATCGAATCTACAATGGATAAACAAGGATACCTGGATATTTTAAAGATAAATTTTAATCAAAGTGCGGCAAAACTTATATTGCCAACGTCGTTTCGTTTCTAACAAGATAACGATCTAAGGCACACAGCGTAGATCGTTGGACTTTCGCTTTTGCATAATGTGCTAAAACAGCTTAAAACACCCTCAATCGTCTGACCTTAATCCCATTGAACATCTTTGGGATCTGTTAAAGAAAAGAATTCGCCAGCGTGAAATACCAGCAAAGAGATTTTTAGAAGTGTTATGCTGAAAGTTTGGGAGAAGATAACTACAGATGAAACAGAGAAACCGGTAAATTCAATGCCAAATAGACTGAGAGAAGTTTTAAAACAGCGTGGCTATCCAACAGAGTATTAAGTTTAGCTTTTTTTTTAATATTCCTTCGGACTTTTATAATTTATTTTAAGACTGAACGCAGACTTTTTGGTGGTCGCAAAGGGTGGGCCATCTATCGGTTTAAATTTGAAATAGCGATTATTTCTATTCTGTCACAAAATTCAGTATATTATCTCCCTTGAACGAAATGAATCGATTTACGCTTGAGCAACGTCGGGGTTTATTGGAAATTTATTTCCAAAACAAAGACGATTCGTTGGAAATTACAAAAATAATAAAAAAAATCAGCTTTTCGGATGAAGTTCATTTTCATCTTGGTGGGTACGTTAATAAGCGAAATTGCCGTATTTGGGCCTCAGAAAATCCAAACTTGGTCTTACAAAAGCCAATGCATCAATTAGAGTGACTTTTTGGTGCGGCTTTTAGAGCGGAGGCATCATTGGGCCATATTTCTTTGAAAATGAGGACGGCACAACCATTACGGTTTTTTTGTGCCCGCTCTTTATGGTATTGATGTGAACGATGTTTGATTTCAACGGAATGGTGTAATTTGCCACACATCTCATGCGACAATCGATTTATTGCGTCAAAGGTTTGATGGCCGTTTAATTAGCCAAACGGCGATCAGTTGGCTGCCATGAGGCTGCGATTTGACACCGTTGGACTATTTTCTGTGGGGCACCGTTAAAGACAAGTGTTATGACAAACCAGATACAATTGAGTGTTTGAAGGCCAACATTCGTGATGCAATTTCCAAGATACTTTCATATACACTCGAAAAAGTTTTCGAAAATTGCTCCGAATGGATGGGGTATATTAAGAATGATTTTTAGATTTTAATGATTTTTTCATTAAATATGAATCAAAATAAAATATAACATCTTAAAAAATTTAACTTCGTAGAGTAAATTGATATTTGTACTGTATAAATCAATATTTTATTTTTTTACAGTACTCTTAAGAAAGAATATAACATACGAAGTTAACTTCATGCTTTTTCATGTTAAATTGACAGCCTCTGTTAAAATTACATATATGTTAAAAAAGAATATAACTGAAGAAGCTAACTTCACAACCTTAATTTCTAACCGGAACAATTGTACAAGAGTACATGCAAATGAAAGTTATTGCCATAACTTACCGTTGCCACTCTGTGACACTGATGTTTTTGACGGTGAATATTTATCATGGCCTACATTTACAGATTTATTTACCGCGTTATATGTGAATAATAATCGTCTGAGTAATGTTGAAAGGTTGTGTTATTTAGTAAGGAAGACTGCTAAGGAGGCTAGGAAGATAGTTTCGAAATTCCCTTTGACCAACGATAGTTTCGACATAGCTTGAAATCTTTTGAAGGATACTTACGAGAATCCACGAACGTTGGTTAACAACCAACTTGAGAACTTATTTGAGTTATCTACGCTAACTAAGAAGGCAAGCGCGGGTCTAAAGATTCTACAACGTGGAATCAATGGATTTTTGGCCGGGATGTTTATTTTAAGATTTTAACATCGAATTGGAATCATATTATTGTTTTTATTTGTATCCTGCGTTTAACAGAGCAGACGGTGTCTATCTGAGAACAGGACGTTAAGGATAGAATGTCATTGCTTCCATGGAAAGATTTGGATTGCCTTCTCATGAAGAGTTCAAACTTAGGATTATGTCATGATCTTAATGGGTCAAATGTTACAAGAAAAGATGACGATAGTACGGTACGGACACATGTTTCGAATACTTCGGCGACATCTACATATATTTCGTGTCCGAACCAAAGTCATCTATTAAGATTTTGCCATCGTTCTCATAAAAAGTCTATTTCTGAATAGTTTTAAGCGATTAAAACACATCATTGCTGCGTTAATTGTCTTTCAAGGCAACACGAAGTTAAGGATTGTCGTAGCAGTCATAGCTGTTCAATGTGCAATAATAGACATCATACCTTACTTTATCGGGAAACCTCTGCGAACAACTCAGGTAATACGATCATTCAGGATAAGAATGTGTCAACGGGTCGTGGCTCATTCTACGAATTTGGATAATTCAGGACAATCTACATCTAAGGCATCTAATTTAAATGCTAATTGTCAAGCTTTTCATCTTGCACGAGCTTGCTCTTTGCTACTAGGGACATCCATGGTTTCGATTTTATGCCAGGGTTTGACGTATCCGGCTCGGACCTTGATTGTTGCCACTTCGGAAGCTTAATTTATATCGGATTTAGAATTTAGCCGATGCACTTCTGTTAAATTGTGTCTTGGCTATAACAGAGCACTGTTATGTTATTAAAAGAGTAATGTAAAAGATAAAATTGCAAAAATGTTAGAAAAAATTTAAAAATAATAAATTTATTGCACAAAAAAATTTATTTATTTGAATTAAATTATAACAACTTATAGAATAAGACTGATTTTTCTCTTAGAGACATTCTAATTGATAAAATTCTCCTTTTGTAAAGCACATCAGAATATAAATGTTTTAAGCAGGCTGGTGGGGATGGAGGGAGAAAAAACAAACTGTTAGAAGTTTATTGATCGTGAATAGTCTCTGAACAACGTCCAAAAATTTCATCCGCCCACATATCACCATTTTTGAGAAAAAGGATCCTTATCCTGGTAAGGCCTAAAATGGTATTTTTTTTTTTAAACGCTATAAATTTAAAAAAACAAAACAAACTGTTAGACATAGTGAAGGACGTTTATTGATCCGGAGAAGTCCCTGAACAACGTCCGGAAAATTTCATCCGCCCACATATCACCATTTTTGAGAAAAAGGATCCTTATCCTGGAACGGCGTAATATGGCACTTTTACGAAAAAATGCTATAACTTTTGAAAAAACAACCTGTTAGACATAGTGAAGGACGTTTATTAATCGGGAGGACTCCCTGAACAACGTCCGAAAATTTCATCCACCCACATATCACCATTTTTGAGAAAAAGGATCTTTATCCTGGTAAGGCATAAAATGGCGTTTTTCTGAAAAAACGCTAACTTTCGAAAAAACAAACTGTTAAAAACGGTTGATGGCGTTTATTGATCGGGAGGAGTCCCTAAAGAACGTCCGAAATATTTCATCAGCCCACATATCACCATTTGTGAGAAAAATGATATTTATCCTGGAAAGGCCTAAAATGGACTTTTTTGGAAAAAACACTAAAACTTATGAAAAACAAACTGTTAGACATAGCGAAAGACGTTTACTGATCGGGAGGAGTCCCTGAACAACGTCCACATATTACAATTTTTGAGAAAAAGGATATTTATTCTGGAAAAACCTTGTCGCCGCCGTCAACATATATGTAATTTGAAGCACAGTGGACTTTTGAAATTCCGCGGAAATTGTTTTTATATACATATTTTATATACATGATCTCTATTTGTGTTTATCATACATTTACATACATATGTACGTATTTCGTATTTCGACCATGCTACGTATTTCATATTTCTTTTATTCCTTATATTTTCTCCTTAAAATAGCGGTCCCCTTGCAAATGTTACGTAGACCAAATTCTTGTTTTTTATATATTTAAGGGAATAATGTATGTACATACGTACATAAATTTTTATATTTTACGGCTATTTAAATTATATGAGATTACGAATTTAAATTAATAGCGTCAAAAACTTCAAACGCGACGGAAGAAAATATTAAATTTTAAAGCGCTTGCTAACGCTCGCTCTTTCTTTTTTTATAATTAATTTTTAAAGAATTTATTTATAATTGAAATAATAAATGAAATAAATTAAAATAAAAAGAGTTTTATTTCACAAAATTAGTACGAGCGCTCTTAAAAAGTATTTTCAATAAATTTCACGTTGCTCCAAGTAACAATTCTTTAAAATTTAATATTTATTTGTGTGAAAATTATAATTATGACGGATAATAATGCAACTCGGCATAATTGTGGAAAGTGTTCAGAGTTGGATGACGACCGAATGGTTATGTGCGGCAGATGCGATAAGTGGTTTCACTACTGTTGCGTGGGAGTAGACAGTAATGTGGTTGATTACGACTGGAACTGCGAATTTTGCGACAACAGCCCTTCTGCCGCTTCTAACCCAGGCCTAGCAAATGGTCTTGAGGCTCAACCGAGCGCATCATCGTCACCAATAGTTCCATCAACAACAATCGCACCACCACTCGCGGTATCTAGTGCAAGTATAATACACGAAATCCCGTCGTCTCAAGGAGCAATGCCACAAATTACTACTGCAGTAACAACAGGTGTATCATTACCAAATTGGTCCACAGTACCAACAGTCATGGTTATGTATCCGCATCTATATACAATACCCCATCATTATATGTCTACGGCTTCTACAGGAACACCTATTGTCCTTCCAACTACGCAAGTTTTTGACAATAAGACTCATTTGTATACATACGTAGCGCAACCAATAACAACATCGCCTATCAATTACCAACAGCAAAATATGCAAACGGTATAAAGCAAACAAAATGCTGCAAAAAGTATTCAAGGCAGTAGTAATGATTGTTTGGAGAGGCAAAGGATGTT
This sequence comes from Wohlfahrtia magnifica, assembly GCA_023159175.1. Lineage (NCBI taxonomy): Eukaryota > Metazoa > Arthropoda > Insecta > Diptera > Sarcophagidae > Wohlfahrtia > Wohlfahrtia magnifica. Next base: position 13,135 of record JAKWBJ010000316.1, on the reverse strand, counting down.
GAAGTTGCAGCAATTAGAGGAAGAAAGGAAAATTGAACAACAGTTTCTGGAATGAAAATATAAAATTTTATATGGAAACGATGTTCCTTCTTCCACAATTATTTCCAACAATAATTCTAACCATGTATTAAGTTCCAGTTGTGCATTAAAGCCCTCTATAAGCAATACTTTAAATGGTGAATTGAGATTCAACAGTAACCAAGTTGAACCAACGCAACTAACTGCGAGGAAGACTATTCCACGTGAACTGCCGTCCTTCAGCGGCGATCCAGATGAATGTCCTATTTTCATCAATAGCTTCCAGAACAGCACAGCACTAGCGGGATTCTCTGACACTGAAAATTTAATCCGTCTTCAAAATTGTTTGAAAGGTAAGGCCAGAGAATTAGTAAAAAGTAAGCTACTTTTGCCTGCCCTTGTACCGGATATTATTAATACGCTTCATATGTGCTTTGGCCTTCCGGAGCATATTTTAGAACGCGCAATTAGCAAGGCGAGAAATATGCCCTCTCCAAGAGATAAATTAGAAGCACTGATCGAGTTCGCACTCAATGTACAAAATATATGTGCAACAATGGAATCCTGTAGTCTGGAGTCTCACTTAAATAACCCAATGTTAATGAAGGAGCTTTTAGATACATTACCGAATCAACACAAATTGAATTGGGCTATGCAGCCAAGGGACGAGAGCGTTCCAATAATCAAAGCGTTTAGCGTATGGCTATATAGCATGGCTGAAGCGGCTAATAAAGTTGTCACACCTAATTTTGGGAAACGCGGTGCATCGGTGAACACTCACACAGAGGCAACTAACCGTGTAGGGAAAAATTGTCCGGCTTGTAACTCCAACTCATAAAGTACAGCAGTGTGAAAAATTTAAAAAATTGCAGCTGAACGAGATATGGGAGATAGTGAAAAACAGCAACTTGTGTCGTAAATGCCTCATTCAACACAGACGAAAATGTCATCTCAACAAGGAATGTGGTGTATCAGGCTGTAAGTGAGAATACAACCGCTTTGCTTAGTACAGCTTAGCACAGAACATTTTATTACAGCGGTTTAGGAAAAATACTATTGTTAACAACCCGGTTTTGTTACTTTTGTAATATATTCTCTATATACCACTATTCATGTTTAGAAGCAATTTTGTCATAAAAAGATAATATTAATCTTCAATAAATACATTTCGTTTGAGATCTAATTCTAAACTGAGTTTCTTATCTACAGTAAATACAAACACCACCCCCTACTCCACAAGATCAACAAATCAAACTGTAAGTAGAAATGAAGTTAAAAATACGCAGCGGAGTGCACAAATAAATACACACAGTGACATAAATGAAGAAAAGCCGTCCTTCAGAATTATTCCAATCCGCTTACATTCCAAAAATAGCACCATTAAAACTTTTGCCTTTCTAGACAAAGGGTCTTCCGTCACCCTAATAGAGCGAAGTTTATTCGACAGTTTGAATGGTTTGGATGGTGTGGCCGATCCCTTATGCCTTAAGTGGACAGGTGGTACTACATGAGATGAAAACGAGTCTATCAGAACTTGATTTAAGGTTTCTGGTGTCCTCAATGACACAAAGTTCGTCCTTACTGATGTCCATACGGTCGAACATTTGGACTTGCCGTCCCAAACCTTAAATATGGAAGGAATTATCAAAAAATATCCACATTTGAAGAACTTACCTATACACTCGTATAATAACGCTAAACCTATGCTTTTAATCGGAGCCGACAATTGGAAATTAGCTGTTCCCACAAAAATACGAGAAGGAGGTTGGCAACATCCAATAGCTACAAAGACTTGTCTTTGGTGGACTTTACAGGGTGGCAATAATAGTCGTTCGACAGATCCCAGTTTAAACATACATACATGCCCTTGTCAGAAAAACTATGATGATCTGCACGATTGCATAAAAAATTATTTCAACATGGAGTCGCCTACTTCATCAGCCTTATTATCAACTGCAGGCAGTGATGCAATGAAATTGCTAAAAACGACATGCAAGAAGATAAACGGGCGCTATGAGGTCGGCTTGTTGTGGAAAAATTGTGAGGCAGAACTGCCAGAGTTACGATAACGCCTATCGCCGGCTAAAGTGCCTTTATAAAAAACTCACCAAGGATGATTCGTAACGACAGAGTATGCGAATTCAAGTTGACAGCCTTATCGAAAAAGGATATGCCAGAAATCTGAGTCTAGCTGAATTGGATGTTCCCAACAAAAAGACGTGGTATCTACCAATATTTTTAACTCTTAACCCAAACAAATCAAACAAAATGCGACTAGTCTGAGACGCCGCTGCAAAATCAAATGGAACATCCCTTAATGATTTTATACTCACCGGCCCGGATCTACTCAATTCACTAGTTGACATATTGTTATCATTCCGAATTGTAAAATTTGCGATTTGTGGTGATATCGCTGAAATGTTCCACAGGATCAACGTACGAGAAAGCGACATGCAAGCTCAGCGATTCCTATGGTGGGACAATGATGATAATTTACATCAACCGAGCACATATGTGATGCAAGCTTTAACCTTTGGAGTAAGTTGTGCCCCATGCATAGCCCATTACATGCGCGATACAAATATTGATGAATTCAAAATTAAATTTCCTCATGCTGTGGACTCAATCCAGAACCATCACTATGTGGATGATCTTATCGATAGCGAAGACACAGAAGAAGCCACAGCAGAGCTAGCCCTTCAAGTGGCAGACATTCATACCTCAAAATTTTACTCCAAGAAGTCTGGAGTTTCGGTATTGGTTGGGACGATTTGTTAAACGAGTATCTATTCTACAAATGGTGCCAATGGAAGTGTCCATGTCCATGTGTCCAAACGAAAGTGTCGGTGCCGAAAATGTGCAGCTTCATTCGTTTGTTGATGCTGGGGAATACGCTTACGGTGCTGTTTGTTATCTAGTAGTACAAGATGATCGTATAACTGTTTCTTTAGTAGCCGCTAAGTGCAAGGTAGCACCACTTAAACCACTCTCAATATCTCGAATGGAGCTTCAAGCTGCATTAATCGGAGTCAGACTAGCCAATTCAGTGCAAAAGACTCATCGCTTGCGAATATCCTCATGATATTGGTGGTCAGATTCTAAAACTGTTCTGCAATGGCTGCAAATTGATCCAAGAAACTTTCAACCGTTCGTAATGCACCGAGTAGGAGAAATTTTAGAACATTCTAATGTCAACGAGTGGAGATGGGTACCCACTAAAATGAATCCAGCAGATTTTGCCACAAAAATAACATGGCAAAAAAAATACGGACTTATGGTTCAGCGGCCCTGCCTTTTTGCGCGATGATCGATGCCAATGGCCAACATGTGAAGACTTGGGGCAAATGGACACAATAGAGTTGAAACGTTAATAATGTTAGTTAATGTTAGTTGACAGAAAACTTAAAAATTAAAATTTTCTAAATTTTGAATATTTCTCCAACTGGAGAAGACTCTACCGAGCAGTAGCAACGTTCTTGCTATATATAAATAAATTAAAAACTGCGTCTAAACAACCAGATCTTTATTCTACGGTTACCTATGAGATGATACAGCAAGCAAAGCGATATATTGCAAAAGAAGCACAGCGTAGCGAATTTCTTCAAGAAATTATAGATCTCAAAAATGGTAAACAGTATCCAAAGCAAGTAAATTATATAAACTTAACGTCTATCTGGACGATAATGACATATTAAGATGCAACAGCAGAGCAAAACGTCTAAACAATCACGAAGATCAAATCGTATTACCAGCTGGGCATCACATAACATTTCTTATAATACATTCATTCTATGAAGACTACCACCATCACTTCCATGAAGCAGTTATTAATAAAATTAAAAGCCAATACTATATTCATCGTTTACGGGTCGTATACAAAAAGGTGCGTAATTCCTGTCAAAAATGCAAAAATTCTGCTGCCGTACCACAGGCCCCACAAATGGCGCAACTCCCAGTTGCTCGTCTAGGAGCTTTTCAACGCCCATTTACCTTCGTTGGCATTGATTATTTCGGTCCATTATTAGTTACAGTTGTAAGAAAAAGAGAAAAGCGCTGGAGAGTAGTATTTACCTGCCTCACAATACGCGCAATTCCTATCGAAGTGGCTTATAATTTGGACACCAGCTCGTGTATTTTATGCATCCGAAATTTTATTGCCAGACGAGGCACACCTCGTTAGATATATACGGACAACGGCATCAACTTTAAAGCAGTAGAAAAAATCCTTAAACAGGTAGTCAACCAAATTGATTTTTCAGAAATATCTCCAAAGTTTGATAAAACTAAATGGTATTTCAACCCACCAGGAGGGCTCCACATGGGCGGTGCTTGCGAAAGGCTCATCAGATCTGTTAAAACCGTTTTATACAGCCTATATCCCACACCAAATTTCAATGATGAAACTTTAAAAAGCGCACTTTGCGAAATTTAGTTGATTATAAATTCCTGACAACTCACCTTCGTGTCTGTAGAACATGAGGACGACGAAGCCATAACATCTAATCATCTTATTTTAGGTTCCTGAGATGGCTTCAAACCGTTTCTAAATTGCAGTGGAAATATACACCAACAGTGGCAGAAAACACAGGCATTCGGTGATCATTTCTAGCGCCGATGGCTAAAGGAATATGTCCCAATAATATCCCGAAGAAGAAAAATGTTTGCAGGAGTCCCACCAATAAAGATCGGAGCTATAGTTATCATAGTCGATGAAAATCTGCCAAGATGTTGGCCTAAAGGTAAAGTCATAGACACAGTAGAAGCCTCAGACGGCCAGGTGCGAAGAGTTACGGTAAAGACGCAGTTTGGTGTTTTAGATCGACCGGTGAGAAGGTAGCAGTCTTGAATGTCGGCAATGACCATGAGTAAGCTCGCTTACGGGAGGGGGAATGTCGCCGCCGTCAACATATATGTAACTTGAAGCACAGTGTACTTTTGAAATTCCGTGGAAATTGTTTTTGTATACATATTTTACTTACATGATCTCTATTTGTGTTTTATTTCGATCATGCTATGTATTTCATATTTCTTTTATTCCTTATATTTTCTCCTTAAAATAGCGGTCCCCTTGCAAATTTCATGTAGACCAAATTCTTGTTTTTTATATATATAAGGGAATAATGTATGTACATACGTCCATAAATTTTTATATTTTACGGGTATTTAAATTATATGAGATTGCAAATTTGAATTAATAGCGTCAAAAACTTCAAACGCGACGCTTACACTCGCTCGTTAAATCTTTTTATGATTATTGTTTAAGAATTTATTTATAAGTCAAATAATAAATGAAATAAATTAAAATAAAAAGAGTTTTATTTCACAATATTAGTACGAGCACTCTTAAAAAGTATTTTCAATAAATTTCACGTTGCTCCAATCAACAGACCTAAAATTGACTTTTTTGGAAAAAACACTATAACTTTTGAAAAAAACAGGGAGGACTCCCTGAACAACGTCCGGAAAATTTCATCCGCCCACATATCACCATTTTTGAGAAAAATGATCCTTATCCTCGAAAGGCATAAAATGTACTTTCTACGAATATATGCTATAACTTTTAGACATAGTGGAGGGCGTTTATTGATCGTGAGGACTCCCTGAACAACGTCCGAAAAATTTCATCCGCCCACATATCACCATTTTTGAGAAAAAGGTTCTTTATCCTTGAAAGGCCTAAAATGTACTTTTTACGGAAAAAATTCTATAACTTTTGAAAAACAAACTGTTAAAAACAAACTGTTAAAAACAGTGGAGGGCGTTTATTGAACGGGAGGACTCCCTGAACAACGCCCGAAAAATTTCATCTGCCCACATATCACCATCTTTGAGAAAAAGGATATTTATCCTGCAAAGGCCTAAAATGGACTTTTTTGAAAAGAACACTATAACTTTTGAAAAAACAAACTGTTAGACATAGTAAAGGATGTTTACCGATCAGGAGTAGTTCGTGAACAACGTCCGAAAAATTTCATCCGCTCACATATCGCCACTTTTGAGAAAAATGATCCTTATCCTGGTAAGGCCTAAAATGGCCTGTTTGTGAAAAAACGCAATCTTTTGAAAAAATAAACTGTTAGACATAGTGGAGGGCGTTTATTGATCGGGAGGACCTCCTGAACAACGTCCGATACATTTCATCCGCCCACATATCCCCATTTTTGAGAAAAAGGATGCGTATCCTGGAAAGGCCTAGAATTGACTTTTTTACGAAAAAATGCTATAACTTTTAAAAAAACAACCTGTTAGACATAGTGAAGGACGTTTTTCGATTGGGAATACTCCCTGAACAACGTCCGAAAAATCCCATCCGCCCACATATCACCATTTTTGAGAAAAAGGATCTTTATCCTGGTAAGGCATAAAATGGCATTTTTTGCAAAAAGGCTATAAATTTGAAAAAACACATATCATTTTTGAGAAAAAGTATATTTATCCTTGAAAGACCTAAAATGGACTTTTTTTGGATAAAACACTATAACTATTGAAAAAACAAACAACGTCCGAAAAATTTCATCCGCTCATATATCACAATTTTTGAGAAAAAGGTTCCTTATCCTGGAAAGGCCTAAAATGTAATTTTTACGAAAAAATGCTATAACTTTTGAAAAAACAAACTGTTAAAAACGGTGGATGGTGTTCATTGATCGGGTGGACTCCCTAAACAACGTCCGAAAAATCTCATCCCCCTACATATCACCATTTTTAAGAAAAAGGATACTTATCCTGGTAAGGCCTAAAATGGCAGTTTTACATAATTATCTGTACTATTTATGAGTGCTACCATCCGCATGTCTAACGGAGTTGCCAGTTCGATTCCTTTTTGTGTTTATTATTTTACACCATTTGAATTAACGTAGATAAATCGAAGACTCGTGTCTGTACTAGAACATTCGAAACTAATAATGAAATACTATAAAAAGATGGCGCATTGCGGTTGGTCAGTTAGTTATCATTTGGCTGTCAATAAAGTTGTGTTAGAGCGAAAATAAAAAGTGTTGCGTAAGCAAATTTGCTGTATTAAGACATAGTGTACAAAAGTGATAGTGAAATAAATAAAATTGTAACAATAAACGTGGAATTTATTTTATTTTAACGCAATTTAAACGAACTCAAACGTTTTAAAAAGGTCAAAACGTAACAATATGTATGTGATAGGCTAGACAGTGGTTATGGCGGTGTTGGTGCTCTTTTTTATGACTTTATAAGCATTTGATCCTGTTGACCATAACATATTGCTTAAAAAACTCCCATATTATGGGTTACAAGATAGTGCTATAAAGCTTATTGAAAGTTACTTGTGGAACAGATTACAGTAAGCAGAAATAAAAACAAAAGCGATATTAGCATTGTTGAATTTGGCGTACCGCAGGGAAGTGTTTTAGATCCTATAATGTTTACAATCTTTTTAAATAATGTGTCAAATCTCAAACTACATGGAATTGTTTGCAAACTGTCGATTTTTTATTAATACTGAAACTGTATTTTTAAAAAAATTAACAGTTTTATAATTGCATGATTTTTTTATGAAATCATTATTGAAAGCCGGAAGTGTCAGAACATAAAAAACGGCTACATTGCTTTATCAAACATTCTTGTATGATTTTTTCGTGAGTTGCATTACTAAAAAGCTTAATAACTCTGCCAATTTCAAGCGAATTTCTAAAAATGTACTCTTTTTTTCATAATTAAACATAATTTCTAATTAATTCATAAATAGTACAGTTTGTAGTGTATTACATATATTGTACTATAGTGTAATTAGCATAATATAAACACAATATGTTGTCTACATGCATTTGTATGCGATGTGTAATGCACTTGACTATTGTGCAGGTTAGTTTTTATTTAAATGTGACATGATATTGTAACTAGACTCAATATTGAAGTTGTTAATATTGAGATGGTTACTAAAATTTATGAATGCCTGATACAAATGCATGACGACTTACGTGAATTATTTTGTAAATTAGAATTTAAGTTATTGAGTGAATTTAAAAATTCCCTCAACTCTAGATTAAAAAAATGCTGTTTATTCCCGTTATATAAGCGAATGTAAATTTCAAATAAAATCAACCTTTATCCAAGATTCAAAGCGCTAGTGTTTTTTAAAACATTTAAGTTCTTATATAAATTAATGTGCTAAAACGCATCTAAACTTGAAAAATGTGGAAAGAATTGGATGAAACTTGTGTTTAGTTGAGAAATTCACCCAGATTTTTCACTAATAGTCAAACGACATATATATTATCATTTAAACAGTATATTTTTCTTCTTTGCAAATTCGAAAAGACTTTAAATCGGTTGATAATTAGCTAATTGGATGAAAAATATGTGTGGTTGAGAAATACACCCAGATTTTTCAAGGCTACTTAAACGACATATATATTACCTTTTAAAAGATCTATCGAGTGGGCCGTCTATCGGTTTAAATTTGAACCAGCGGTTATTTCGAATCTGGCAACCTTATGTCATTCTATTCTGTCACAAACGAAATGAATCGATTTACGCTTAAGCAATATTGGAATTTATTGAAAATTTATCATCATTTAAATAATAAGCAAAATAGCCGTATGTGTGGCTCAGAAAGCCCAAACGGGGTCTTACAGACGCCAATGCAGCCATTACAAGTGACTGTTTGGTGTGGCTTGTGAAGCGGAGGCATCATTGGCCCATATTTCTTTGAAAATGAGGACGGTGCAACCGTTACAGTCAATGGTAACGCCTATCTGACCATGATAACCGATTCTTTTGTGCCCGGATTTATTGAAAATTTATCATCATTTAAATAATAAGCAAAATAGCCGTATTTGTGGCTCAGAAAGCCCAAACGGGATGTTACAGACGTCAATGCAGCCATTACGAGTGACTGTTTGGTGTGGCTTGTGGAGCGGAGGCATCATTGACCCATATTTCTTTGAAAATGAGGACGGTGCAGCCGTTACGGTTAATGATGACACCTATCTGACCACGATAACCGATTCTTTTTGCCCGCTCTTCATGGTATTGATGTGAGGGATGTTTGGTTTCAGCAGGATGGTGCAACTTGCCACACATCTCATACCACAATCAACTTATTGCGTCAAACGTTTGATAACTGTTTAATTAGTCGAAATGGTGTCAGTTGGCCGCCAAGAAGCTGCGATTTGACAACGTGCGACTATTTTCTTTGGGGCGTCGTTAAAAACAAGTGTTATGCCGACAAACCAAAGACAATTGAGCATTTGAAGAATTCGTGATGCCATTACCAAGATACGACCCCATACACTCGAAAAAATTCTCGAAAATTGGTCCGATCGAATGCGGTACTGTGAGGCCAGCCGCCACATGAATGAAATATTTCATTTCTAATCGGAACAATTGTTGTTTTATTGCATTTTTAAATTTTAACTTTTAAATGGCCCACCCTATATTTTTTCTTTGCAAATCCGAAAAGAGACTTTAAATCGGTTACACTAAATACTAAACTATGTTCCATATACGTTTTTCTAAGAAGGCTGACACTACACGGCATAAGCTGTGACTTGAATTTTTCATATATTTTAAGTTTTCTTAAAATTACTTTTACAAATATTTAAAAACATGAACACATAATTTTATTTAAATAAAGAAGTATTTAAAAAAAAAAAAATGTGTGTTTAAATCTTTTTGATATCATCTTTAGTTTTTATGCTGCAAATTTTCAAAGTTATATTTTCAATGCACACGAAATAAGCTTTGAACCACTGTATATATTATATTTTGGATGTTTAGAAAATTGCAAAAACAGATTCTTGTTCTACTCGATAGCGTCTATCAGAAAGAGTATCACTTGCCATTTATTTATTTATTTATTTTATTTTTTTGTCGAACCGTGTTATTTTATACTAATTTTTGTTCTTATTATTTTTTCCAACTGAAAGTTCAACCTCTAACAAAATGTTAGTAATGAGGAAAAACACTTAAGAAATAATTTTCTGTTATATTTTAAGTAATTTAACAAAATTTGCTGAATTAATAATAACCTTATGGAAAAATATAAGTCACATCATTGTCAAACAGTCTTTTTTTATTTTTCCAACACTGTATATTATAAAATAAATTAAAATTTTAAATGTAATAAATTTTATTGCCAAATTAACTTATGTATGTGTGCTGCTGTGGTATGGTAGGTAAGGCACCCACCTACCAACCAGAAGGTCCTCGGTTTAATACCAGGCCAGACCATATAGAAAAAGAAAGTTTTTCAACAGCGGTATCACCTTATAACATTAGCTAATAGTGCCTAGCGTATAAATAGACAACTACTTACCACTGTAAAACAAGAAACCAAAAAATGGAAGGAGCATTTTGAAAGCAAAAGAAACGGAAATATGTTTACAATCTTATATATACTGATTAATCCACGACAGTAATAGAAGATAGAAGTGAAGACGCTCCCAGCTTGATGGGGTTATAGCAGCTATAACTTTACTGAAGACATATAAATCATCGAGTGATGATATATCAAACGAAGTACTACACAACCGATCCTGGTACCTCTGTTGAAATCATTCACACACACCTGATGGAAATTTGGCAACGAGAGCGGTTATCACACGAATAGTCGTCAAATGGTAAAAAGTGTGTGTTATAAACAAACTTTACGAAACGAACAAGCGGTATTTCGACAGCATAGAAAATTTTTCGTTCAGGCGAAAAATAAATAAATAGAACAAATAATATGGACGGCACTGAGAGAGTTCTCTCAAACATTATTAATTTGTCAAGCTCAGTGTACAAAAGTTCTGCAGTACAATTCTGTCATAATGGAATGAATAGCGAATTGTCCAACTTTACTCATTTCCACGTTCACATTACGGAGATAAATAGGAAGAGAAGAGGAATAGTTTGGAGTCGACATAGTCAATGCGAAGATTTCGAATATATAAGCCTCATGTGCCATGGACATTGTGACGTGCATGAGGGACTCATTGATGCCATGCCCCGCAGATTTGTTCCCATCATTAAAAATAAAGGTTACGCTGCGATTACTAATTTTATTTTGAAGATCTGTGACAGAAATACAAAAGTTGCTTTATTCTTTAAAAGGCATATTTTAGATTTATTTTCTTAAATTCAAAAGAGAAAATATTGTTTAGAAAAAAAAAAATAATAATAATTTATTTTTGGATTTGCGAACGGAGTATTAATATAAAAACACAAACAACGATTCATATTTTCAATGTTTGTATGGCTCCTAAACGAACTTACAACGAACGAAACAATACAGAAGATCCCAATTCAAATATGTAAGTTCCTGTATATGAAAAATCTAACATAATTAAAGAATTGACCAAGTCGTGAGATGGCATAAAAATATCATGTAATGAGAGAAATAAGTGGAAACCCTGTAGGGTAGATCGTAGTTGTAGAAATGGTAGCTGTGGACATTGATGCATATTAGTAAGAGGCACCTAGACTTCTAACTGTACTGACATCCACATACATCCTGAAGTTCATCAGTGTAACGAAGTGGGTAATATTAAAGGGATAACCCATACTATTCGAGGGCTTCGTAAAAGATCGGAGTCTTGTAGTACTTCAATTCCTCTTTTCAATAATAATAATTCTCATTAGAACTACATTAGAACATTGTCAGCATTTACCCTAAAAAATATTAGAAAAAGGTCTTGATAAAACTTTATATTAAGAAATACAATACAGTAATTTGTACGGCAATATGTAGTATTAATTAGCAGAAAAGAAGCAGTGTTCTTGACTTTACCATTTAAATAAATAGAATTAATATTATCCAAATCAATAAAAATTAATAATACATAAATACCACTTTCTAACAGTAGTAGTCTCCTTTGCACATAAGGATTAGTAGTTTGGACAAAATATTTTTTCGTCAATACATTTAAAGTATCATAGTTTTAAAGGGGTGCGTTCTCTTTAAGAAAAATACTGGGCAAATATATTGTTTTTTTTTTTTTTAATGCTAGAGTATCGTTCACTTTCTACTATGAAGTAATTTTTACATTTAATTGTTATTTGAATTACAAAACATTTACCAGGAATTATATGCGTTAGTCATTGCACGGTAATCATGAATATAATCCATTGCACTTTACAAAATATTATTGCCATCTTCAAATTTTTTATTAATCGTTTAGTCCGATTATTTTTTAACTTAAAAATTTTTTTTTGCTTATTACTTTTTTTTTTGTTTTTTTTTTTTTTTCTACTTACAGTGTAACTATTGATTTTTTGCAACAATTCTATTGTTTTGCTATCAACTTTACCGAAAGTTCATGATGTTAAATAATTTATATTACATTGTATGCTGACACATTAAAACAAATATTCAATTTTTAATTTAAAAATATGCCGCAAAAATTAAAAATTACCACAAAGAAATCCGAACGCAGCTACAATACCTTCCTTGCCGAGGAAAAAGTTGACTGACAGACGACACAAACTCTCACAAATTCTTCGACATGTAGAAAATAAGACACAGGAAAATTTATACTTTTTGTATGAAAAAAAAAATATATAGAACTGTTTAAAATTAAAAATTTAAAAACTTCTGTCTATTAAGTTTAGCTTTGTAAATTGTATTTCCACATATTACAACAGTAGATCTGATTCACAAATCCCATGTTTAACACAAAAAATGTCAGACGATGGAGCGTAGATAAAGAAAAAATTAACAAAAATAATAAATTTGTCATAAGCACTTCTTTATTATGTTGAACGTGTAGTTTGGCAAAGACACACATAACAGTGTCAAATACACACAGTAAAACTTATACACTCTACAAAATAATTGTTACGAAGGCGAATTTAATAATGTGGAACTGCCATTCCGGCAGACTGATTTTTATTATTATTATTATTTTTTTATCTGTTACATCGGTGTCAAGAGTTTGTTATTGTTCACGTTTTTTATCTAAATTTTTTCTTATTGCGAACGTGTGAACAATTTTTATTTTAAAATTTTAATTTTTGTAAAATTGTGAACTGCTTTCAAAAAGGAATAAATTTTATTTATTAAAAAAAGAAGATATTTCTAAGTGTTACATACATAGGTTTTTACTCTTACATAAACGATTTTTCGATACAAATTAAAATTTTTACAAGTCAAACGCAAAAT
>JAKWBJ010000315.1:0-94619 GCA_023159175.1 Wohlfahrtia magnifica | reverse complement strand
TCTAAGTCGATAAATCAGAGACGACTGAAAACATGGAAATCAACATTCGAAGAGTTTTTGTCGAAATACGGCCACATATGCTTCCATCGTCGAAATCATATTTAATCATTACATAAAGTTTTTTATTCAATAAAGCCCGTTCCATTGATATTTGGTCCGGTAGGGGATAGAATGGGGAAAAAGGATAAAAAATTATAATCAGGGAAACCAGAAATTTACTCTTCAAAAGTGTTTTTATTTGCGCATCAAATATGCAGTAAGAATCTGAAAATATGATCTAAAAATTTTAAAACATGCTCTAAAAAATAAAAATGTATTCTTTTTAAATAGAAAAAAAGGCTTATTCAACAATTCCTTTTATTATATTTAACGATATAAAAAATCAGCAAAACAAAAAACTATACAACAGAATAAAAAACAAACTTTGCATTTCAAATTCCATGGAGATCTGAGAGTGCAGAACTTAAAATTCTGGTCACAAAAAGCAGAATTTTTCTATTGGTATTTATTTAATTATTGTTGCAATAAACAACAAAACATTGACTTAAATTTTCAAATGTACAGCGTTGTCTATTACATCTCAGCAAACTTTTATATTAAGAATATCATTTCAAAGTCTACCGATGTAATGGGGTCATATCAGGTGGGCTAGCTGTTGGTTTAAGCTGCAGTCAGCGGTTATTTCGAATCTGGCAATACTTATGCCATTTTATTCTGTCACAAAATCCAGTATATTATCTCGAAATTATTATCGAAATGAACCGATTTACGCTTGCGCAACGTTTTCATTTATTGGAAATTTTCTTCCAAAACAAAGACAAAAAAATCAAAAATGTTGAAAAAATCATCTTTTCGGATGATGCTCATTTTCACCTTGGTGGGTAAGTTAATAAGCAAAATTGCCGTATTTGGGGCTCAGAAAACCCAAACGTGGTCTTACAGAAGTCAATGTACCCATTACGATTGCGAGATCGCAGGCATCATTGGCCCATATTACTTTGGAAATGAGGACTTCGCAACCATTACGGTCAATAGAGACACCTATCGCTCCAAGATAACCGATTTTTTTGTGCCCGCTCTGCATGATATTGATGTGAACGATGTTTGGCTTCAACAGGATAGTGCAATTTGTCACATATCACATGTCACAATCGATTTATGGCGTCAAACGTTTGATGGCCGTTTAATTAGCCGAAACGGTGATGTCAACAAGTTGCGATTTGACGTCGTTGGACTATGTTCTGAGGGGCGCCGTTAAAGACAAGTACTATGCACACAAGCCAGAGACAATTGAGCATTTGAAGGCCAACATTCGTGATGCAATTGTCGAGATAGGACCCCATACACTCGAAAAAGTTCTCTAAAATTGGTCCCATCGAATGCGGTACTGTGAGGCCAGTCGCGGCAGCCATATGAATGAAATAATATTTCATTTCCGGAACAATATTACTTTACAACAACAAAATAAATTTGGCAAAATTTCAAACCGTTTTTGTTTAAGTGCAATTTTAAATTTATACTTTTAAATGGCCCAACAATTCATTAAGATAGTGTTTTAGAACTTGATTTGAAGAAAATGCGCTAAGATCTTCTGTTAGATATTGACATACAAATTTTACTATATAATCTGTTTTAGATTAGTACAATCTTGAATCTTGTCAATATTCTGAACCGTCTCAGTTAATATGGCATACTGATCTACTAATTTTAGGCCCGTTTTTTAAGTAAATCTTCAATGAAACCGAAGTTTGCAGTAAAAGATATTAATTGAATTTTTGTATTTACATTTTTTAGTTGGAACTTCTAAGATCTTTTCATAATTGTAAGCATAGTAATTAATGGCTGCAAGTCAAGTTCTCCAACTTGTTATAACTTGTTCGGTGGGCAATGGTAGGCTGGATATATTTTTTTAATATCAACACTTTCTTTACATTTACAATAACATTATTTACATTTTTGTATTGATCTGTATAAGTTCGCAAAAACGATGAAGTCCATAAGTAATGCATCTAACATGCATTAGTTTAGGGTAATAAAACACTTTAATGGCTTTGACAGCTTTTACCATTTACGGCGCAGCGACTGTCGCAAAAAGCAAATTTAAGTTTTTAATCAAATTTACGTCCAATATCTCTAACGAATTGTCAAAAAGTTGTTGTGCAATTGTGCAAAACAACTGTGCTAATTAAGAATTTTTAAGTTGATGCTCATTTGTCACAATCTAGAATACTTACATTTGCGACATTTTTTCCAGTGTCATCAATTGTTCCATCTACTGAAATCCATAAAGATTGAACTCTTATGCAGAGAAATAACAGTTATAAGAAATACCTACAAATTAAGTCATAATTATTATATTGAAGGAATTAGATTTTGTTCCTTCAACTAATAGTTATTTTAAATGAAAATAAATTATGCTTTTCGATAAGTGTTAATCATAATAAATGTTTTTTTTCGCTGCTCATAGCTTCTATTTTAGATTTTTTATTTCAACGCTGCTCGATTTTGAATACAGTCCTCTAAGGGGTCGTTACTGAGAGTATAATTAGAGAGTTTGAAGTACATTCATCTTCAGCAGATGACGAAGAAAATACTTCGCGAAAGTTATAAACACCTATAGTCAGTGTTGTCATATTGCAAGGTTTATCTTGTTTTGCTAGTTTTTTAAGATGCAGAAAAGGTTTTATCCCAAAAAAGTTTTTTCAAAATACATGTAGGTTAGATAAATGAATGCATTTATTTGCTTAAATCGAAAACGTAGTTATAAAATCTTCCAAAATTTAGGTTTTTAATAGTTAATATTAACTAAAGACAATGCTTCTGCAGGGCATGTTAGGCATATGGGGCTATATACAATGTTTTAATCGTTCTAGCACATCTGCTACAATCGCCAAATGTAAATGCAATATATATATATATATATATATATATATATATATATATATATATATATATATATATATATATATATATATATTAGTTTACGAAAAATCTTTTTAATAAGAACTTCAAATTACCCCTAAAGTTGAAGAGCTTAATTTAATATTAATTTAATAATTAAGTTCGACATTGTATATAAAATCAAATTTACATAATGAATTAACTTCATGAATGAACTTAATTTTTATATTTGTATTAAATACATGTCAAAATATGTTCTTTGTTTATGTTTTTCAATAAATTAAGCTATAAAATATATGCAGTTTTAGCGCTTTTACATGATTTAAACAAAAAAAGTTTTTTAGTTACAAAAAAAAAAAAAAAAAAAAATGACAACGCTGGCTATAAAATAGATAGCTTAAAACCTCTGAGACTAGACTAGAAGTCTATTTGTTGCAATACTGGGAAGAGAAAATTATACTTTTTCCATTTTTACGTAAAATAGTTCATATTGTCCATGCTTTACCGGCTACACAGGTTTCTGTAGAAAGAGCACTTTTTAGTTTCTTTTGCGACTTTAAGGGTAAAACAAATGTATGTACTAATGAAATGCAAGCAGAGCAACGAAAAAAAATATTTTTTGAGCAACGAAAAACAATTTTTCTTGAGAATAACTTTTATCAAGCAACGCATAAACGTATAAATTGAAAATAAAAAAATAAAAGTTATGAGCAATGCAAACAAATTTTTGCGAATAATTCTTATTGGGCAACGTAAAAAAATATAAATCGAAAATACAAACTATGAACGACGAAGAAACTATTGTTAAGAATAGCTTCTGTTCAAAAACGTAAAAATTATACATTGATCTATGGTCAATTTTTTCAATCTCAAAAAAATTGAATAACAGTTATTTTTGGTCTCTGCTTTTATGCATTCGCGTTTGTCGTATAAGCATTTTTGGCAAATATAATTGACATACAAATATATTTTAAACCTTAAACGCTTTCTAATCACATTTAATAGTTTGCATATTTTTCCAAAACTTAATTGAGAGCTAGGAGGCACAATAAACTTTAATTAAAAAAGCCATGACTTTGTCCGAATTTTAAACAAAAATTTTGTTTCGCTGCAAAAATATGTTAAAGCACAAAAAATTAATATGCTTTTTAAATACGAAAAAATATCGAAAACATGCTCTTTAAACCGAAATATGTAAAAAATGCTGTTATGAGCACTAACAAATCGATGTCAAAATTATGAAACGGATAAATATCTTACATCCAACTTGATTGGTTGCATGAGAAAAAACATGCAATTGTATATTTCTGGCTTCCCTGATTATAGCTAAGGCACTACTTAAGATAATAATTAAGATAAGATTAAGAGCTTTAGTCTTATTTAGGTATTTTAATTATTATTTATTAATGTCATATCAAATTTAAAAAAATTAAAAAGTACCGATATTTTAATTTTAAAATAATACAAATTAATTTGTTTTTAATACGATTTTTTCTTTATTTTGCAAGTGTATTGATTGCTGTTGAATGTGTTGGCGTTGGTGACGCTGAATATGATGCTAATGGTAATAGTGGTGGTGGTGGCACGTGTAAAGGCGCTTACGTGTTGTAAATTGATATTTTCTTTTACACATTATTCCACTTCATCCCAAAATATATAAATTTTTTTTCTTTATTATTCAATTCCACAAATCGAATTTCGTACAGTTGCAATGCCAATTGAACCGATGGATATAATGATGGATTAATGGATGGATAATGATAATCACGATTATATTTTCTTCTTATAATTTTTTTATTTTTGTTAGCCATTTTGATTTTTTATTATTATTTGTTTAGTAAATTATCTTAATTTTTAATATCCTTAACTACTTAAATCGATAAGGGGGGTATTTTTATTATAATTACTCTAAATTTCAATAATGTATTTAGCTGCGAATTAGAAGCGATTATTTAAAATATAACGATTTTTAAGCCTAACATTGTTAATAACATTACGTTTTGGGTGCAGCGGCAGGTTAGTGAATAGTGTACTAGTCTGTCAGCGTTCGTTCGTTCGTTATAAATTAAATATAATTTGTAATTGTATTCGAGTTTAAAATAAATAAATAAACTTTGCATTATAGAATGTTCAAACGAGTCTTCGAATTACTTTGTTCGCTGTTTGAATTACATATATGAATTACTTTACGTTTACATGGCACTTTTGTAATTAGGTTTGATGATTCTTCTTCTTTATCTAGTTATTTTTATATATTGTTTTATTTGCCGATAAATTGTGTTTTAAAAAAGGAAAACAGAAAATTAAATAAAAAATTTTGCGTTGACAAACATCCGATACAAATTAGGGGTTACATTAAGATCTTAGTAATCAATAGGTCAATTGAAAATCAATTAATTACAATTTTGGTGATTTGCTCTTAAAATTTTTTATAGGAAAATTATGTAATTCGGCTCATAATTATGAAAGAGAAAGCGAGTTACTAAAAAATGTTCCCGAACGAATATTGCATTAAGCTAAAAATTCTTAAAAAATTGATTGAAAATGGCCTTAAACTTACTTTCTTTAATAACACAAAACTAACATATCCAATATAAAACACAACCCCAACACAATTACCATAGATTCAAATGGTCAGCCGCTTACAAAAATCAAGGATCAAATACGCATATGGATACGAATAGCAATAGCTGAAGCATTATCCCATTCTCAGAAATAGCACCTGGCAACGTCCTCGATTCTGAGAAATATCTGAAGCAATCCTAAAACTGAAAGGACACAAGGCAACAGGCGAAGATGGTATACTTCCTAAACTCCTTCAGACTAGTCCTGTTACTCCTACAGAAATAGTGTACCCATATATTCACCATAGCTGGAGTAGAGAGGAGATACCAAACTCGTGGATGAAAGACAGTATAATAATACTGCCGAAGAAGAATAACTCTACGACATATGTAAATATGACTACTGGAAAGGAATAACTCTCCTCAATTAAATTATTATAATATTACAGAAGAGCCACCAAGATTTCGACCATATCGCTGCAGTGTCGATCAACTGAATACAATACAAATTATAAAAGACTAATCGATTGAATGGGTTACTTCATTGTACATGGTTCGCGTCATATTAAAAAAAAATTTTGATTTTATAAGGCGAAATGCCACGTGAGAATCTCTGCGTATAAAAAGAAGACCAATAAAAATAATAAATGTAATCAAGGCGATGTACGATGCCTTCACGATACAAGTCAAGCACAATGCGAGGTCTAGCAAAACTTTTAGAACAAACGCTGGAGTGAAATAGGGCTGACCCTTGTCACGCCTATTTGCTGTAATGTTGGATGAAATAATGATAAAAATATGTGAGAAGAAACAAGAAGTAATATGGAAGTTTCAAGAGCACCTGGAGAACCTTGGTGTGCGGATGACATCTGCCTTACATCACATAATTTTGACGATTTGCAAAGTAAAGTTAATGACTTTGTAGAAGTGGTAGAAGCCGTTGGACAAAACGGATGGGCATAAAAAAAATCATCAAACAAAAAAAAGAAACAAGGGCCAGGAAATATACTATGAAACCGTCTTGCTATCTAGGCTCAGTTATGTCGTATGGTGGTAGTATCGAACATGATGTACGTATCAGATTAAATAAAGTGCGTTCAGCACTTAGACGACTATATGGAACATGCCGATGAACCCTGATATCACGGTAAACTGTGATTATTTAATGTATGTGTTAAATTGATATCGCTTTATGGGAGTGTGGCCTGGATGAAGTCGAAACGAATAACTCTAAGACTGTATTTATCAGCAAATGCTTGCGCATAATATGCTGCATTTTCTGGTCAAACACAAATACAAACGCAGAACTTTAGTTTTTAACCAAGGAGGAGCTAATAATACGGCATATAATAAGAAGAAAATAGAGTTGGATAGCACACACACTGCGCATTTCAAGATACAGTCTATCAAGGACAGCTCTAGAATGGAATAATCAGGGCAGCTGTCGTCCCGTGTGTCCAAGCTATAGCTGGCGAAGAACAGTAATGAAATAACTTCGAAGCAAAATAAATCTTTTGATGAAATCAAATTAATTAATTTTTGCACAGTGGCTCATTCAACTTCATAGGTCATTCAAAAAGATAAACTACTGTATTTACTATTTTAGAATAGATTTCATGAATTTTTTGGTGACGGCTGTTTCAATATTTTATAATTTTTAGACGAATACCTGCTTCATCTTATAGTTTTGGTTATTGCCCGCTTTTTTACTCGTCAGTCCAAATCTTCAAACAAATTCTTTATGGGATTAAGATCTGGCGATTGTGACGGATGTGCTAAAACATGCAAAATGTTGTATTCAGCTACATACCCCTAACGTGAGCCAAATGCTTTAAGTTATTAGATTAGTCATGTTAAAAAGGAAACGAGGCAGTTAAATTGAATTTTTTTTAGACTTTCTTTTAGTATATTTTATAATATTTTATTATGTCCATAATTTCGTCAATGAATACCAATCGCCCACCAATGCAGCGGGCAACATAACCATATTTTACAGTTTCAGCATGGCTTAGTTTTTCCAGCTAAGTATTTGACTTTTTCTACAAAGTCTGGTGGTCATTAAAGTAAACATTTTTGAACTTGCTTCCATTTAAAAATATTCAAAATCATTTGGCTTAATTAAAAATATACTTTGGCTTATGCTAAACGCTTATTTTGGTACACTTGTGAAATAAAGCTTTTCGTCTATCTGCACTATTTGGCCGCAATCTCGCCTGCTTAAAGATTTACTCCGGCCTGTTACCTGTTACCGTACACTTTCGAAGGCTTAGACTCCTTTCAGTTCATCACTGTACATATTTATGTATAAGTCTCTTGTAGAAACATAAATAATAAATAAGAATAAAAATAACGGATACAATTGTTTTGTAATAATGTTACAGACGGTTTATACTTTAGTTTAATTGTTTCATATACGTATTATTCCATTATTACATACTTAAATTGTATGTTTTTTGACTTGAGCAGTAAACAAAAGAATCTCGATTAAGACTTCAATTTCAAATTATTAAGATATTTTTTGACATTTTTGGTCTAATGAAAGTAACTTCTCATATTATTCAATTATCACAATAAAATATGCATTAAAGAGCATTTCACTTTAACTCTTCCTTGCTTTCAATTAAAAATCGAAAATGTATGCAAATTTAAGCCAGAAAACACTCAAGCACACATACGAATGAGTTTGTTGCGCCATTATATTTTATAAGAGTGGATTATAATATTCAAAAGTGATTTCATTTGCGAATCTAAATAATAGGCGGAGCTTAAACAATAATTTCACTCAGCATTTGAGTCAATTGTTAAAGTTAATGTATGATAATTGAAAGGATATTCTCGTATTTAAAGACTTTTTGAAATGTTGAACTTGACTTTTTTAAAAGAAGCATTTTACACAGATTATTCACCTTTATTCAAAATATCATTTAATTGTAAAAACCTTTTTAAATCTTCGTTTTACAACCATACATATATATGTATTTATGTATATGTATTTTATACATATTAACCTCAATTATTTAGGTTTTTTAAATAGTGGCATTTTGTGGCCAACGCTAGTACCTAAATTATTTAGCATAGACTATTAAAGCTTTAGTAAATAATGACATTGATGATACTGTTTTAAACAATACAGAATAGATACCTACCTCGTTTAAGATTTAATTTATGTCATTTTCATTTTTATCATATATATAAATATGTGTTTGGATGTATGTATATACACTAAGCATCATAAGTCTACGCTCCTCACTCAATTAATAGCTTTAGTGCCAAACATATCCAACAAAAATTATAAAAAGCCACAAAATTTTTAATATAAAATTTTCCTTACAGTGGAATGAACATTGACGATGCAATTTTTTTGTTTATGTTTATTCCAGATAATGTAACGGAACTTTTAATAAAGAAGCCTTATACTAAATAAGGTAATAATTATTCTAGTGTAAACAATAAATTAGTATTGAGTTACAAAATTGTACAAAATTGTAATAAATGTTGCAGTTTGTATTTGTAAATAAGTATTCTGTCAAAATAAAACTCAAAGAATACTTAATGACCACACTTTTGGTATTAACTGACAGATTCAAAGTTATAAGCGTAGACTTTTGACTCTTTGGAATACAAGGTACTTTTATTAAAAGTACCGTTGAATTATCTGGATAAACATATATGAAAAAAGTTGCATCGTCAATGTTCATTGCACTACAACGAACAGTTTATAATACAAATTTTGTGATTATATGATGTCTAGTGTATGTATGTATATTGGATATTATAGACAACTGAACCGATTTTCTTAACATTTTTATAGTATCTCTCTGTATATTCGAAAGAAACTATACAAAGTAAATATTTTTTTGTTTACATCTTCAAGTTGGCATGGGACCTCCCATATAAAGTAAATATTGATTTTAATGTGTCTTGAGAACGGTTAAAGCTAAAGTTTCTTAATTTGATCATAGTCAATATAAAGCATTAGTTAAAAAGTGGGCGGAATTAGACAATATAGCATTGCATGAAACTTAATAATGATGATCATGAAACCTTTATCATTATTTCTTATTAATTTCGTTTCTGCTCAATACAGATGAATAACTAAATATAAAAAGAGAAAAATCAACACTCGGTAGGTAGGAGACAAGTGTAATGAAATTTGTGTGTTCACTTATACAAGAGCATACTCGTACGTTAGTACAAATGTAAAATGAATCATGTCTTAAACAAATATCGATAAAGTTCATGCAAAAACAATATGCTTTTAAAGTTCAGTGTTGCCAGATGTAGGAAAAAGTAAATCATTTAAATTAATCATGAATGCGATTGGCTATTTGCGATGTTTGCAAACAAATGTTTGCCAATGTATGTGTGTCTGTTTTAAATATTTCTTATAGGGGTGATACATTGGCAAACATTTGTTTGCAAACATCACCAATAGCATACATGGATTACTTACTTTTTCTTGAATGTGATTGGGTATTTGCGATGTTTGCAAGCAAATGTTTGCCAATGTATCGCCCCCTTTAGTCAACGAGAACATATGAATATATTCATTGATGACCACGTTCATGCAACTCTTTATTAGATAAGCAGGCATAGTACTCTCCATACAAACTAAATAGTGATTTTTGTATATTTTCAGAACGGTTAAATTGACTTCGTAGCTAATGCAAATCATCAGACAAAAAGTGGGTGGAATTGCATAAGTGGGCATGGCATCGCCTATACACAGTAAAAATTAATTTTTGCATACCTATCTTGAGAACGGTAATAGGGGAAGTTTCTAAATTTGGTTCTAAAACATCCTGGATAATACACATCATCAGTCAATGACTGGGTGAAATTGAATAAGTGGTCGAGGTACCCTTCGTTCTTAATAAGTATGACATTTTCTATATTTGTAGAGAAATTAAAGCTTCGTTATCTACTCACATCAACAAAAAAGCAGAAAGGATTGGATATGCGGGTATTGCACAAAGCACATTGTACACAATATATTATATCGAAATTATTGTGTGTTTGTTTGAAGACTGTAACAGCTAGAAGGCACACTGTCTTCTACACTGTCTTTCATAAAAACTAAGATAAGAGTTAAGATAATAAATTCAGAGGTAATCAGTTCCCCGCAGTGCGTTGTCCTATAGATAAAAATCAAATAATCACTCATCATGGATATTGATAAATGATAATTTTTGTTGAAAACTAATTATCGGCTGAATATAATACTGAACGATTTTTTTTTTGGTTACTTCTCTATATTGTCGCAAGAGGGCGACTTAACTAACTTATAATTAAAAAATACTACGTAAAGGATTGATTTTAGGCAGAAAAGAAGCTATAAAAAATCTCTATTTAATAAATGTTTAAAAAATTCGGTTTTTTAATTACTTTACAAGATTATAAACAAAATAGAAAAAAATTTTAGATGTTGCGGATGGTTTTTATTTTTTACTGCTTTGAAAATCGTATTAATTTTAATAAAAAATTAAAATTTACCAAGAATTGAAAGAGTATTAAAAAAGCTATACGAAATACATATATTTTTTATTTCTATTTTTGAAACTACGAGTATATAATATTTTCAATCAAAGAAAAGAAATTAGAACCAACCTTATCCTAAAACTTACGCAATTTTGAAATTTTAAAAATGTATAAATTAGAGAATTTTTCCCAAATTTTACCGATTTTTAGTAACTTAAAACAAATAAAAAATTAAAAATTATGTGAATTCTCAATTTATATATCATATTTTAAACCGAAAACTATTAAAATCGTTATTTATATTCAAATTCATAAAATATAACATCGCATTTTCATCAGATTAGAATACATTTTTAATTTTTTTTAAATCACAAAATTGCATGCGTTAAAAACTTTTCGTTATTTCGAATTTATTTATTTATAGCATTTTCAGTTTAAATTAAACCTTTTTCAAATTAAACGAAACTTTTTTCAAAATAATCGAAACTTTATTCAGAATAAATGAAACTTTATTAAAATATAATTAAAGCATTTATAAAATTAAATGAAAAACAAAACAAACAAAAATCAAAAATATACGTATTCATTTATAAATAATACTTATTGAAATTAATGAAGAGCTATTCCATTCGCCGCTTTACGAATTTGGATGATCATATCCATAACATAGTTTGCACAAATATTTTGATTAATTTGTACGATACTTTCCTCGATTATACTTACTATGTTACACTCAGTTTTATATCACTTAATATTGATTGGGCATGGAATTTTAGCTTAGAAAATGCTGGTAAAAATTTAAGTGTACATTCTCTATTATCCATCATATTTCGTAATACTTGTAATTTATGGATTCTGGCATTAACCATAAATAAAAATGAATTTTGTAACTCTGGGCTGCTTTCAGTTTTATTTAAGAGCTCCCGAAAAAGTTCATTACATTCATTCATTCATTCGCATTAAATTGTTCAAATATTTTTTGTGTATATTTTTCAAGGTTATACTGGTTCACTCTCCACAATCGTCTCAATTTTAATCTGGATTTGGGGATTCATTTTTTGGCCTATTTTTTCTACGTGGAAGTTTTACTATTTCGCAATCGTTCTTTTTATGTTGTGAAATAATGGGTTTGATAGTGTATATGTACCACCATACAAATTTTAAAACTGGTTTAATTTAAATTGAAAAATGTGTAACTGTTTTCGAATAAAGATCCATTTATTTTGAATAAAGTTTCTTTTATTTGGAAAAAGGTTTAATTTATTTCGAAAAAAAAAACTTTTTTTAATTAAAAAATTTTAATATATAAAACTATCTAAAGAAGGCCTTTTTAGAATTAAATATATGTGGGCAGTGGGCGTGTCCGTTGCAATATTTTGTTATAATTTTACATATATCTATATTTTTCCATAATAAAAAATCATTTATCTATGGCAACTCCTTCTATTTTTGCCCATTCGCTTTATGGGATCGACGCACTGAGCGCCGGACGTTAGCCAGTGTATATATAAAATAACGTATTCTTAGTTTTATACAATCTAGCAATATCAATATTTCGATTTTAACTAATTAAAAATTATCTTTGATTTTTACACATTTTTTTAAACCAATTTTATGTTTATTGGCCAAACATCCTGCATCTATCGTTAGTACTTCAGAAAAGAGGCCATAAAAATTAATACTTTATCAAAGATAATAAGTTAATTATAAAAAAACATATTTTGTTGTTGCAAATGTGCTTATGAATTATTTAATCCACATTTCAAATATTTCCTATATGAAAAGGCCTGTACGTATTTTGTATAAGAATGCTTGAATCTTGATAAATATACTCGTATTTACAGGCTATTTTCCAATTAATAATAATCGAATAATCATGAGTTGATAAGATTGTAAAAAATCAACGTCATGAAATTAATTAAAACCATAATTTTGATTAAAATTAATTAAAAATTATTATTATAGTGTCACATGTTGACACAAAATTTTTAGTCGACATTAGCTAAATACCTTTCTTTTGTTAATAAAACGATTCTTTTTTTAGTTTTTTTTTTAATTCACTTTGAAATTTGGAAAATTCCTGATAAAACGGACGGCTTAGTTTTCAAAGTAGAATACAGTTAATCATGTTGATAGTGAAATAGGTATATAAATGAAAGTGTAAGTGATTTTAATAAAAAATTATTTCAATTAAATGGATTATGTAGGGTGAAGCCGGACTGAGTTAGGCAAAGTTCTCTTTTAATAACAAACGTGGAGCACTAATTGCTCCTTTTGTAGAGCACTTTGGTTTCAGATACCATTAGTATTTTTTGGGAAATTTTGAGACGGATTGGTGGAAATTCGGTACGATGTATATATGTCGAAACATCTGAACACATTCTTTGTGGGTGCGGTGCTATTTTAGTCCAAAGGATGAGATTTCTGGGGAATGCTATAGCTCCAAAAAAGGCTTCCGTTTTCTAGTAAAATAGAATAAGTGACTTTATTCGTATCCTTAATTTTATGTGGTGAATATTTAACTGTATAACAGCTCCTTTCGGTTGTAGTGTGTTTGGTCTCGATCAACATAACATATCAAGGTGAAGACGATAAGCGAAACATTGTATAGAGTTAAGGAAAGAATGTCATACTTTAAGAAAGCAGTTTATGAACAATTTTACGTAATGGAAGGGAAAATAGCAATAACTTTACCGAAAAGAAGATAATGTTGATATTGGAATACAAAACAATGCAGTTTGGGAACAGATAAGTGCCGTAATGTCCATGAAGATGGCCCTACTGGCAGTTTTTCTTACAAGTGCATCGTAGAGGTCGTGACAGCAAGTTGCTTTGACGTAACAGTAAAGGTAGTCTCCGGAGTAGAAAACAAGAATTAATCGAGCACAAATAAAACAGGTGATATGACTCTCTTATCAATATTCGGCAATTTCGTATAGAGTCCAAAGAGGACTGGTCAATAGCCCAAAGAAATGACACAATACTGACAAAGATTAAAGCAGCTAAAGAAGAGGACACAAGACCTATCCGCAACAAGATAATGGAAAAGTATAAAGCAACAAAAAGATTGGGATGAATACATTCGAAGTTTCTATTGGCGTACTGATCAGCCGTCAACATCTGATTCAACATCTAGATCGCCTGCGAAGATAATCTTTGGGACTGAGCTTAAACTGCCTGGTGACTTAGAGTCTAGTGTTAAGCCAACCACATAATCTGAAAAAGAAGAAAGTCTCAATAAACTTCATGAATTTGTGTGCACACGGTACACTATCGTCTAAGGGATACAGAAAAACAGTAGCCCAGAATCAAAAATGAAAGTAGTGCATCTAGAGAGACTTGCGAACTATGGGAAAAAGGATAGTGAGCCTATATGAAACGAACAGACTTTATTGAGTAGAAGTGTTATGAAAATGAATCCGCTTAAAAAGTACCGCCAATATTTGCTATATAAAAGCTAAAAATTCATCAACGACTTTTATTCTAAGATTGTGCTTCTCGCTTCAGTGCAATTCTATTAATCAGTCGTTCAATTTTAATTTTATAGTAGGTTGTAGAATTTATTACAACTTTTTAAATAATGTCAAATAACTGGTTCAGTCAGTCAGTTGTCAAAGAGCAAAAGGTGTGTTGAGTAAATTAGTGTAAAGCTGGAATCACATGATTGACGCAAACCACCAATTATTGATACTACAAAAGTGCTACGTCTCGGTAGGCAATCATGAGGCAACAAAAATGTTAAAAATGCTTCAATATTTATTGTGTTCTTGTGTGACAATCGAAGTGACTTTTTCCATTTGTTCTTGAAGATGAAGCAGCATTTTGGCTTTGGTTAAAGTCAAGGTATTTTACTGCATTTATAAATTCATCGGACTTAGTTAATAATTCCATTCAATCAAAAATTCATTTTTACGTTAAATTTTAATAACATGATAGATTTTGCTTGCCCGAGACTTTACTACCCACCATATTTCACTGTAGGCAGCTGATACCTAGGCAAAAGTATTATATTTGGACCCGAATAAATTGAGTTTGCTTCCATAGCACTTCAGCCCAGTTTTCATTTGAGCAGTGTAATTGACGCTTTGCAAAGTCAAGACATATTTGCTTTTATTAACTCTGGTTATAGGTGGTTTTGTGAGGGTCTTTTCAGTCTTGAAATTTATTTTGCCTCCACAAAAAACAAATTTAAGAAGAAAGTTTAAAAAGTATATAAATTATAAAATTAAACCAATATTACTTTGAAAAATAAATAAATTTCATACTAATAAAATATTTGTACATTATTAAATTTTGAACCCAAACCGAACACTGAACGTAAACTTTTTATTTTGATTAACCCGAACCCTGAAATCATAAGTTCCGATTTTTCAGTCCATGAAAATGTGTAATAAAAGTGATTTATTTTTAAATAAATGTTTCTTTCTTTTTTTGTTTCCGTACAATGACTGTCATTGAAAAAAGACTGGGGAAATTTTTTTATTTAAACATAATCACTGATCTGATTAACGACATTCATTATCTAGTGACTGAAGTGCCTTTTAAATTAAATTTTAAAATATATATTAATATTCTTAATAATGCTTATTAATTTATTAAATATCATATATTCATAACTACATGTACACACATAGTATATATGTTGGAAATATTATTGTGTTGATTGATATTTTGAACATTATTAGCTTGTCCCCATTTTTTTATGTCATCAAAACTTTTACGTCACCAAAAGAAAGAAAATAAAATGAATGCGTACATTTACGCAAGAACGTTCATCATTTTAATAATAAAAAAGATTATTTTTTCTTTGTTAATGAGTCATTATTTTGACGGTGTTGGATGTGACGATGTTATATCTTGTCGACTGAAACTTTTTTTATTTCATCGTAAAATGTGTCGGGTTAAAAGAAATTATTAATGGATTTATATCGCCTTTAATTCATGTCACTGATGTCTGCTCTTTCATTAAATCAAAAAGTAGATAAGAGAGAAGCAGGTTGATGTCCATTTGGGTGTTTATTATGGTTTCAAAAATAAACCATACAAGAAGCACCATGTGTGGCTCATGTGGTTCTTATGACTTGTTTCTGTAAAGTGTGTTAAGTTTTGTCAAACACGAAAATAGTCATTGTTGGTAATATGTTTTGTGGATAGTAAATCATGTTATATTGCATTTGGTAATCAATTAAACTATTAAATAATTCATTATGTAATTGACGTGATAATTAAAGACAGTAGAGTTACTCTTGCATATTTGTATGTACGCTAGGCGACAATTAAAAGTACAAATTCATAACAAATATGATCATTTTGCTAAGAATTAAAAACAATTTTCAAAATTAATTTAAGTTATAAAATAAAAACGAAATTGAAAAATAAAAATATTCAAAATATATTGCTTCACGCAAACGTCTCATAACGCCCAAATAATACTATTTGTTTACTGTCTGGCCTTCTGGCAAAAATTCATGACGCTCTACACTGTTGTAATCCATGAAAATTGTGAGCATTGCCTTCTTTTTTAGCTGAAAATGGTCTCGATTCATTTGGCGAACGCCATTCACTTGCTTGATGTCTGGATTGCGTGTCGTACTTATAAGCCCACGTCTTCAGTAATGATCTATTTGATGAATATGTAATCGGATTCAGCATCGCAACCAGCGTTGCCAAATGTGCAGATTTATCTGTATTAATTGTGTTTGCAGTTTTAAACATTTTAGTTTTTTGTTTCAATTAATAACTGTGGTGACGTTTACTCGTACCCTTTTTCATTTTTCATTTTAATACAGAACGTATCCGTACGGGTATATGTATATTTTTTCACTTGAAAATCAGTTCTTTTCTCTTTCATTTTCAGTTTTTCTAAAAAAAAAATATGGCAACTCTGCTCGCAAATCATGTCTATTGCGACTATCTCTATCGCCAACACATATAGAGATAGATGTACTTTTGCCTACGTAGCTTTTGCAAATGTCGAGCTATGACGCTAAGATTTAGCAAGAATATCAACAGATGTACCAACTTAACAAAAAAAAAAAAAATCACAACGATGGGACCGCCACACGTGGGTTATTCCCGAAACTTTTTCATCAAGGTAATATTTCAGTTAGAATTGTGTCTCAACGACGCACTTGCGCTCATAATACCCAATCTGGACGGTCCAAAACAGGTGTCTACGTATGCGGCCTTGGTAATTACGGGACTAGTGCCGCTATAGCTAGTAACGGATATTGAGACTGAGAAGGATCTCGTGAAGAGGATAGATATAGCTCATCCTGACCAGATTGGTGGTAACGCAATTGAGAGAAGGCTGCGTGATTGGGCCACTGCCACAAACGGAACGATGGGATCGCGGCACGGGGTGATTCCGGAAACTTTTTGATCAAGGTAGTATTTCAAACTTCCGAAAACGGTTAATTTAGTTAATGAATTAAGTTAATATAATTGTTAATTTTCATTTTGTTTTCCTCTTTTTGGGGTCTATACACCAATGGAGCAGCTAATTTGATATCCGTTCGCGTTCGTTGGTTCATGGTGGCCGGAATGTCCTCCAGAACCGCCAATTGTCCGCAATTGTGCTTTCACGTTCCACCGGCCGGCCTCCATAGTCATAATTAGCGGTAGGTGGTCTGCGTCTGTCTGTAGAGTGGTGGCAGTTTTATAAGCCTGGCAGGAGGCATAAAATGCAACCCACTTTTTTATTCTAGATATGGAACGCCAAGCAACCACATCATGTGAATTCGGTAAAAGGCTTCATAATCTGCGGAAACATAGCCCCGCAGTGACGGTTTCAGGAAAGTTGTGTGCTACTGAGACCTTCACTAATAGGGTGGCAGTATCATGCTCTGCTAGTAGATACGCTACTTGTGTACTAGACTGAGAAGTTTATAGGTGTCTGCTGACCAGGCAAGAGGTGTAAGAGGTTTAAACCTCTATGAGACTGATGAGGTAGTATTCTCCATGCCGCTTAGTGCGGCAGAAGTTCAAAAACCTGCCAAAAGCCAGAAAAATGTTGATGTTGATGGGAAGAGGACAGGCAGGTTACAAAAGCTCTCTCCAGTGCGCCGTAAATTTGGATGCGAAGAATGTTTTCGTTGTGAGCATACCTATCACATTCAGAAATATGAGGCGGTGCGGAAAACAACTATTGTGGAGATCAGGCCAACCAAACCGGACAAACTGGATGAGAAACTGAAAAAATGTGATCTCGGATAAAACCGTGCCACATGCCAGTTGTGGACTGAACATGATCACCGCTTCGGAGTATCTTTATGTATTTTCCCCGATATCCAAAGTGATTACATCGGGGCCAAAGAAAGATGATGACCAATTTGGCAGGACGAATTTTACTCCCAAGGTGCTGTCTACAACAGCCTCACCTCGAGGAACTGCGACAGACAGCAAACACACCTAGTATTAAGCGGCAAAGATCGGGTGAGACACAGGTGTTAGAGGGTAAGCGGTTGAAACCTTCAACCAACTTAATAACAGCACCTGAGCTACAAATAGCCATAGCCGTGGTCAGCCTGAACACAAGATGGTCGCGGTCAAATGGCTACTTCTGGAGGAGAAAACCCTACGTGTGCTGGTGGATAAATTTGCCAGCACTGAGAACGACTCCTACACGAACTTCGGTGAAGCCAAATGGCTAAAGGGAGACTGCATCCGCGATGTTGGCGAACTTTGGCCCGGGGCAAAAATTTATATATTCCCCTTACACCAGATCCAGCTCCGCACTACTGTGAGAGTGCGGATTATTCCTCCTGTTTTGGAATACCAAGCCATACTCACGCTGATCAAACGCCAGAACAGGGAATTTGGTATGGATGTCTGGACGATCGAACGAGGGCGCTCAAGGGGCGAGGATCTGTAGACTACGATTAGTTCAAAGTCCCTCCACATCCTCTGTCCCTCACAGGGGTTCTAAGCTACGGGCTGAATTAGTTATGACGGATTCTGCCCAACGAGAAACGCAGTGAGACAATCTGACATTAATGTGTTTCTTTTATCTAATTACAGAATTTGATAGCGATAGAGCGACGATGCTGCTAACACTGATCATTTCAGCGGTCTATCCCTATCGTATGATGAAACTAATCCACCCTCACGTGCAGTACGTGCACTGGTTGAATGTTCAAATACAAGGGGCCATGATCTCATTGTAGGATGTAATACTAATATCCACCATACTCTGTAGGGGAGCGCGTACATTAACTAAAGAGATGATTATTTAGTTCGATATCTTCGATCAATTAAATTTAACGTTTGCAATAGAGGTATCAGAACAACGGTTTTTAATAGGATTAGGAACAGGAAAGTGATTTTACGCTGACAAGGAGCACTCATTTGCTAGGATTCGTAATTGGAGGGTGTCCTTTGAGTGCTCTTGTTGCGATCACAACAGGAAATTATATACCGTGGAATATAGATCTGATAAGGTAAGACCCTTCAGAAATCAGTGACCTTACTGCTATTATACGACCTCTAGAAATGGGTGAGTCGAGGGGCCCCGAGGGGGTTTCATAGGTTTGTGGAGAGAGCGGCAGCAACCATGGTGAAACCCAAGGTTATTGCAACTCATGAGAGAGCAAAGAGAGATCAGTATTGTGGAAATGGGGATGATTATCATCGGAGCTGCAATATTTCAAAAGGGAGGCCAGAAAGACAAAAAAGGAATCAAGGAGCGTTGTTGTGGGGAATTGG
This sequence comes from Wohlfahrtia magnifica, assembly GCA_023159175.1. Classification (NCBI taxonomy): domain Eukaryota; kingdom Metazoa; phylum Arthropoda; class Insecta; order Diptera; family Sarcophagidae; genus Wohlfahrtia; species Wohlfahrtia magnifica. The sequence continues at coordinate 74,973 of JAKWBJ010000315.1, read as the reverse complement.
AGGCATCTGGTCTGAGAAATGTACTATCCAAGGAAGCATGTGCGCCAGGATTTCTAATAAGGCCAGATGGCAACGAAACTTTGGAGTGAGTGAACACGATGACTCGGAATTAGAGTTTCTCGCGGCTTCTTGGATCCGGACAAGCTATCTGGTTTGCCCCATTGTGACTGAGGAGAAAGCAGAATGGCCGGTGTATTCTTCTAAGCCCTATAAATCGGGTTCGGATGGCATTTTTCCAGCCTGAAAATTGGCTATATTCCTAAGGAATGGAGAGAGGTTAAAGTAATGTATATGCGCACCTGTCCCAATATTTTTTTCGCAAATTTGATGAAGCTTGCCGTCTTGTTTGCGATTGGGTTATATAAAATCTACACCTCAAATGTTTTTTCACATATATTAACATATAAGAAATAAATACATAAATCTGTGTTAACGTGGTATAACCCGCAGAAGATTAAAGAAATTCGATCGAAATTGTAAATGCGGCCTATTAAGCACACAAATAAGTAACACTATAGTACTATCGAGATTATCGATAGCTTGGGACTATGGCAACTAAGCAACCATCGATAGTTTTAAACACCATCGGCAACTTTAGCAGAATCTGAAGGAACTTTTGCACAATGGACTGATAATTTCAAACAAGAGAAGCAGACTTAACTCGAGAAACGTAGATATACAAATTTTCTTTTTTTCTTATATTTACCAGGATCTCAGTAAATTATATCAGGAATTACATGAACAATAATAATACCGAATACATAATTACAAGAAGTAGTACTCTTTTCAAAATGTGTTATATTTATTTAAAAAATAAGTATGTGTTTTGTTTTTCAAATGTTGTTGCCATTATTTTTAGATTTTAGATTTTAATATAAATATCGTAAATCTCTATTCAGACGTCTGGCAATTTGCTGACAACAACCACGCAATGGAAAATTTGCACCAAAATGTACATTGTCAGTTAACACAATTGTAAGGCATTTGTCAGAAAAACTGGCAATCTCATTATACATATGTATATATGTTTTTTCTGACAATAATGTCGTTGTCAGATATTGAAAGTTCGGGCATCTGTCAATGCTTTCTCTGACAATGTTAAAAGACAAAAATGGTAAGTTCACACTGTTGTAAGACATTTTCTGTAAATTTTTCAGACAACAACCAAACAGAACAGAGTAATAATCCAGTGTAAATAGAGCAAACATAAACTTGTTATACGTTTAAAAAACTTCACAATTTTATAAATATTAAGAAAGAAAAAAATCACAATGCTTTGCTCAATCCTTTATTTATAATCAATCTACTTTATATATATATAACAATATTTAGTAAATTTGATCATTTAAAAAAATTACATTACATTATATTTTGTATTATTTTGTTATTAAGACTCAGTAGGCTTAATAAACTATTTGCAAACAAAAGCTAGCTGGTTATCTTCCGTGTAGATCTAAAACATGTATCCCATTTAGTCTTCTAATATCAACTGTTTCGTCTAATAATTACTATGATTGTTAAATCTATTAAGATACCGAGTACCAAATCTGTTTATTACATTGAGGACAAATAGAATTTTAAGGTCTCTGTGAATTTGTTTGTTGGTAATATACCGTTGAGCGTTGACTAGTTGTTGCCCACAGTTCTATACCATAGGTCCATACTGGACTTAAAATAGCCACAAATGATTTAATTTTCTTTTCTAAACTAAGTTGAGATTTAGGACACAATAACAAGTACATTTTTCTTATTTTGATGTTAAGAAGGTCTGTCTTTGCTTTTATATGATCACTCCAAGTAAGTCGTTTGTCAAGATGCATACCAAGGTATTAAGCACAATTTATTTATTTAGTTTTATTTTTTTTGTATTTGCAAATCATTTATATATATAGGATTTCTGTGTATTTATATCATGAATTTCTATGTATTTATATCAATTTTCCATCTATGGAACCACTGCTGTAGAACATTTAATTTCCTTTGAACTGTAGATGATACCTTAATTGGAGATTCGCTTGCAGGTATTATAGCAGTATCATCTGCGTAGGTGGCTACGGTCACATTATATGTTGTTGTCATAACCGATGTTTAAATTGTATATAAATTAGGACCTATGACACTACCCTGTGATATGCCTGTATATATTTGATATATATTTGACTTTTCATCATTCACTTTTGCGTAAAATTGACGATGATCCAAATGTGATTTAGTAGGGACTAAAATGGTGCTGGAAAAATATGTTTAAGTTTGAATAACAGGCCTTTATGTCAAACTCTATCAAATGCTTGTTTTATATTTAAAAATGAAGCTGTACAATACATTTTTCTTTCCAATAAATCTGTTATAACTCTAATAATTTGATGGCATTGCTCTGGTGTTCCGTGATTTTTTCGAAAGTCAAATTGTTAATTAGGTATAATTTTTTGTTTCTGCAGCGTTGGAAGTAATCTAGAAAAAAATAGTTTTTCAAATATTTTCGAAAATGTTGTTAGCGAACTTATTGGTCCATATCATGCAACAGAGTTTCTGGTTTGTTGATGCAATAGAGTTTCTGGTTTGTTAGGCTTTTAAATCATTATTATTTCAGCAAGTTTTTAGTTGATGAAAAAAATGATAGCCTTAAAATTGACATATACGTATGGGCAATTTAAAAGTTTAAATATAAAAATGCAATAAAACATTTGAAATTTTTTGAAGTACAATTGTTTCGGTTAGATTTGAAATATTATTTCATTCATATGGCTGCCTCGGCAGGCCTCACAGTAGTACCCCATTCGATCGGACCAATTTTCGAGTGTGTGGGTCTTATCTCGGCAATGGCATCACGAATGTTGGTCTTCAAATGCTCACTTGTCTCTGGTTTGTCGGCATAACACTTGTCTTTATCGGCGCCCCACAGAAAATAGTCCAACGGTGTCAAATCGCAGCTTCTCAGCAGCCAACTGACATCACCATTTCGGCTAATTAAACGGCCATCAAACGTTTGACGCAATAAGTCGATTGGGGTATGAGATGTGTGGCAAGTTGCACCATCCTGCTGAAACCAAACATCGTTCACATCAATACCATGAAGAGCGTGCACAAAAAAATCCGTTGTCATGGTGCGATAGGTGTCTCCAGACCGTATTGGTTGCGGCAGCAAAATGTCACTCGTAATCATTTCGTTCAGTGGAGATGATATACTTAATTTTGTGACAGAATAGAATGACATAAGTATTGCCAGATTCGAAATAACCGCTGGTACAAACTTTTACTTTTAAATTGCCCACTCTATATAAGTTAAAAATGTTATGCTTTTTCTGAATAATAATTTAACGAGTGTAGCATCTATTTTATCATGTCCTGGAGACTTTTTGGAGTGAAGTTTGCAAATTGTATTCTAAACTTCTTTTGATGAAAACGACTTAATTGGAAAATCCACTTGATAAACTGATACTAAAAACTTTAACATATTGCATTCGTCTATTGAATAAGATATTGGAAAAGGTTGAAAAATTTATCTTAAATGATGGGAGAACACATTGGCTTTACTTTTACTGCTTCTGCACTATATGCCATCATGAGTCACAGTGGAAGTGTTTTTCTTAATCGGTTGTTTTAAATACTTCGTGGCTTCCCATAAACTGTAACAGGAATCTTTATAAGTATTCAAATTTAAAAAAAAACTTGATGCTTGATCATTTCTGAATTCAGCGATTCGATTCGATTGATTTTATCCCTTGGATATCTGTTTAAATGCCATAATCGTGGTAATCCTTCTTATATTTTTAAAGAAATTTTCATAGTTCTCTAAAGTTAAGCTACGTCTAGGGGGACAGTAAATGGCATAAATATCGATTTCAATCCCACTGCACTTGATTTTTACAGCACAAACTTGAATTGAGGGTCTTATTATAGACTGTAAAGATTCGTACTTTATATTAGATCAAATCAGTATAGCCGATCCAGCATGAGCTTAACCGCCTGGATGATTTTCATGAAGTAAATTGTAACCTCTTATATTAAAATATGTTTTGGATGTAATATATATATTTCTGATATTAGTAAAATATCTAAGCAATTGATACTGAGAAAAATTTCTATTTCTCTGGCATGATTGGATGCGCCATTGGCATTCCAAGACGATATTCTTAAAATTATTTGCATAGTTTTTCCATTATTTTTGTCATCACATCAAACGTTCTATCGATCATACGTTCTAATCTTTTCATTAATCTCATCTCAGCACTGCCTGTATTTCCAATGACTGCTTGCGCATATGATATGTAACGCCACCGTTGATGTTACTACCATGGCGTGTGCTATTTGGTTGAAATTGCGTAAACTGCGCATTTATGGGTATTTGGTTAACTTGGTCTTGTCTACTTAAAGTGGAAAACCACAATGTAAAAATGTTTGTTTACTTAATTTTTGAAAAGTAGTGAATTTTTATTTGTTATAGGTATACAATTACTGAATTTGTTTTACAAATATAACAGTACCGCAATATGGTATACTATATAGCCAAATTTTAAGCTTAGCAGAATATCGGAAACTATCGATAATTATCGATGGTTTCTAAAAAATTATCGCCTGCTATCGATACAACGCCAAATCTCCAGGATACGATAGAACAGATTCCACAGTTGCCAAAAATTAATCTACCAAAGCTGTACTTTATGTGACACAAATATTCAATATGATCCTAAGACTGTCTCATTATCCTACGCATTGGAAATGCACGAAAATTACAATGATCCTAAAACCAAATAAGCCGGAAAACAAACCTTCTTCATATTAGTTTGCTACCGTTATTTTCCTCTTCTTGAGAGACAGAACATAATTCCGGATTATTAATTTGGTTTTCGTCACAAACATGGCACCCCTCAACAATGCCACCATTAATGTAATTACTGACGCTTTTGAGAGGAAATTATATTGCTCAGCCGTGTTTACTTAATATTTTTTTTAAATAGATTGTAAATAAAAGAATACTGAACAAAAAAAATATACTATCGATAGTTTCCGACCACTAAGTGGCACGTTTTGAAATGAATTGTTCATTTGTCACAATTTGACTGTATTATAGAAATAGATATAAATAAAAAATGTAATCTTCCTAATAAAATAGATCGATATCTAAACATTAAATCTTATATATTTGAAGTAAACATATGTTATTTTATGGCTTATATATGGTATTATAATAATTTTTTTTCCCTCTTAAAAGGTAAAGGTATTTATTATATTTTATTTTATTAATTTCTAACAATAATTTATAATTTGTTACGCGTCTACAGCAAATCGTATTCTATTCGAATAAAATTAATTCACAGTCTGAGAGGCATTGCTGGGACAAAGCATGCAGTAAGGTGGTGGCAACTGGAGTTGCTGTCCAATTAAAGAGCTTAAAAATCCATATTTGGAAATAAAACAAAAGAGTCAAGATATAAAGGCAAGAAATTAGTATATCGTAGGTATCTCAGTTTTTCTCTTGAAAATCCAATTTCAATTTGTGTTTGTAGTAACAAAAATCGGATTTAAGTTAATTAACCATAATTAAGTTAATAAATTTTATCAGATTTTTGTTTTGTTTTTTAACATTTTCTATTGTTGCCTTTTTCTTTCTGATCATAATTTAACATGAAATTTTTAATAATCATTTGGAAAAAAAACAAATTCTGAGATTAGTTTTGTTCAAAGTGAACGGGCGCTAAAAGTGTTTTTAAAATCTATAAATTATTTATTTGGAGCCATTTCCAATTAATCAACGAAACATTAAATAAATCAACATTTGTAAAGAGGATTACCATGAATAATTTTATATTTCGAGTTTAGCTTTTAATTTGTGTCGAATTAATTTTCAAGCTTTTCTGCAGACACATAATATTTTTAATTCTTTTTTTCTTTTTAATAGAAAATTTTGAAATTGATGAATGCAAAATAAAAGAAACTAATTTGATGTTAAAATTAATTAAAATTTATAATTATTTAAATACTTTTTTATGCTAAAAGGCGAGTTTAAAGTAAAAAGTTTGCCTGTTATAATAAAAATCTTTTTCATTTATATTTTAATTGATGAGGACAATTATAATTTTCTTAAATAATTTTGATAATATCATTTCAGTTCAGTGAAAAAACATAAAAAAACCGAGCCAATAAAAGAATTCCTAACATGTTGTGTGTAGCGTGTTTCATATTTATTTTTTATTATTGCAAAGTGAATTTACAAGAAATACAAATTCTAGAGCCTTCGCCTTTAGTCTTTTTATATACACTCGACCGCATAAACATGCGCACAGACTATTTAATATATCTACTTGAAGGACTGATTGTGGTGCTAAGGTGTAACGGTATTATTTCGAAATAGGTGTTACACTGCTCGCCACTTGAACAGCACGCTTTTTGGACTTTCAAAAAATCGTCCAAAATTAGAACCGCGATAAAGCTATTGTCATATCGACCACTTTGCGCGAAATTGTCGTATGTTACATTTTTTACGAAGTTTCCTTTTTAATTCAAATATCTATATTCCCAAGTCACAGACTCACCACATAGTTAAATATTATGTCTGAATTAAATTGATCGTATGTGACATTGGCTTATGAACGAAATTATCGTATGTACCATACAAATAGTTAGTTCGAATAAAATATCGTCCAAATATAATATATACAATTTTGAGTGATCAAGCAAAAAGCAAGAAGAAATTAAACTTTTTATTTGCTAATTTTGATATGCAAAAAGTCTTGAACACCCCAATACTATAATACTGTATTACTCTCACAAATATGTATATCATCTTCTTCTTTATATGCGTATTCGTTTTTCGAATGTTAGGGATCAATACAATTATATTTTTTTATCCATCTAAATATTTCTGCGAAGCAATCTCTGTTTCTGGCTAAGCTCAAACGACTCCCAACATATCGAATTCCAGTCGACGTGGGTATGTATGTTACTCCCCTAGAATGCCTTCCTTCAACATTTCCTCGAATAATAGTAGTATCTTATATTTCGAGTTTTTTATGATGTGGCCTAGGTATGATATTTTTCTTCTTTTTATTGTTGGTACAAGTTCCCTCTCCTGGTTTGTTTGTCCAGGACTTAATATATACTCAAAGATACCTTAAATAAAAATAGCCTTATTAAATTATCGTCAGTATATTATTTAACAAATACATTTAGAAAACTTTGTGAGGAAAAAAATCGTGTGTGCCGTAAAAACCTTTTAATTCTGAATATAGAAGCTTTTCCTAAAAAATATGTTTATTTTATGTTGATATATCGGTTATTGTATCACATTTGAAGTTTGGTATTGACGTAACCAGCTAAAGCAAAGAAATTTAGAAAAAACGCTCTCCTGTTTTTTTACAACCAATTTTTTTTTTTTTTTACAGCCAATAATTTTGCGCATGAAGGTCGATATGTAGTCTTTCATGCTTTATTTACCTCCTTTGGAGACAAAAATTATTACAAAGTACTGTGAAATAATTCGCCATTTGTATATTACATATCATTAAAACTTAGCTACCGGTCAGAATGTTGTCACTAAGGTTAATAAGTTAGCTAAATAGAATTGTTTTTATACATACAAATTTAAAATGAGGCGTTGAAAAGCACCGCCGGAGGTTGAAAAGAAGACTATTTTTTGAAACTACATAAGGTGTGCTATTCAAGTGACGAGCAGTACAAATAAACTTCTGAAAAATGACGTTAGGTGATTTTCTTTGCATTTGCATAGTTTTGTAATGATTATCAATGGTATGGCATCCCGAAATGCGCCGGGAGGTTTGTCCATTCTACGCAGGGTGGTCGGAGAACCATCTTCGGTCCTGGATATTATGCCTTGGCAAAATATTCAGAGTTGAATTATCGCACCGGGATTGTTGGTCTAGTGAGGCTTTAGTTCCGAGTGAGTTTGATCTAAAGTGGTATACCGATGGCTACAGTATGAATGACTGTGTCGGTGCTGGTGTTCATTGACTCAACCGCGACTTGTCGATCCCACGTTCGCTGAGTGTCTTTTTTTTATCACTTACGCGCCTTCACTCGATTGCGGAGGGCCCGTCACCATGACGTCAAGACACATACACACTACATTCCGAACTATTGTTACAACCAAATAATTTATGGCAACGAGGCAACAAATCAGATTCTGAACTTAAACACAAGCTAGACATAAAACAACAACATACTTACATATCATGTAACATTCATGAATGAATTATCAAAATACGTACTAAAGGGTCCGCCATCTAACGTTTTTTTTCTCAACTAGTGCTTATTTCGTAATGGTAACACTAAGCTCATGTCTGATTTGACAAATACTTAGTTTTATCCTTCCGCTGAACGAATATGGTTGTGTATACGCTTGAACAACGCTGGGAATCTGGGCCTGCGATCGACTTACTGAAGATGCCGATTTTGCAAAAAATCATCTTTTCAGTTGAAGCTCATTTTGATCTTGGCGGATATGTAAACAAGCAAAATTATCGCATTTGGGGCACAGAAAACCCGCACGCATACATTGAAAGCCGATACACGCAAGACGAGTCACTGTTTGGTGCCGATTTTGCTCCAGAGGCATAATTGGGCCATTTTTCTTGGAAAATGAGCAAGGAGTGGCCGTTACAGTCAATGGCGATCGTTATCGGGCCATGTTAAACGAATTTTTGTTCACTAAAATTGAAGAGGAGGATATTAGCAACATTTGGTTTTAACAGGACGGCGCTACTTGCCACACAGCCGAAGCTACACTCGATGTTTTGCGCCCTGTTTTTGAAGATCGCATTATCAGCCGCAGAGCTGATGTCGTTTGACCACCTCGGAGCTGCGATTTGACACTGTTGGACTATTATTTGTGGGGTGCCGTCAAAGATAAGTGTTACGCCAACAAGCCAGAGACAATTGACGCTTCAAAGGACAATATTCTTGAAGCCATTGGTGAAATACAACTGCACACAATCGTTAATGTGCTTAAAAATTGGACCGTTCGTGTAGGCTACTGCATGGCCAGCCGAGGCGGCCATTTGAATGAAATTATTTCCCATTATTAACCGGAAGGATTGTACTTTCAAATAAAAAAAGAAATTTGGGAAAATATTTAGTAGTTATTTTTTATAACATTTTCAAAAAAAAAAAAATATTTGGCGGACCTTTTATAAAATTTGCAAATTAATGTTTGTAAGCAAAACGCAAGAGAACGATAATGCTGGGAAAATCTAAAAGAGATTATAAAATTTTGGTTAGAAGTAAACATTCAGAATCAATATCACCCGTAATAAGGTTACAAGCAGAACAAATACCTTCCAACGCTCTGATGTAGGAAGTTTGATCAGTCCCAACCTAGCTTCATACTAAGGAAATTCATCAACATAATTCCACCGAAAGCCGCGTAAACAGAATAAAACAACTGCTTCTGCACTGATTCAATTGAATCAATATGGCACCGATAATAGAATTCCAAACAACCATCAACAACCGAGATCTTGGCCATTGCTATATGTTCGGAGACCAACCTGGGCAGGGAGCTCAAGAGTAAGACCTTTAAATATTTTAACGTTTCTACCTCCTAAAAACGTTTATTTATGAGTTCGTAAATTGCAGTTAAAATAAAATAAATTCGTGTATTTGGTTTTTAATTGAAATCCTTTATTAAACACAATTTTGTGTTCCTCTGCTCGTAACCTTTTCACGAGCAATAACAATTTCTATTCTTGATTACTTTTTTAACATCAACCATTACTCGACAGATCTCTCTACCTAAAGATCTTCCAACCCGACCGTTGTTACAACTTAGGTTCGATCACAACCTCTTCAAGCACAGATTATCCACACTTAACTGTCTTACCTAGTCAGCTCCAACTAAACTGGTTTTTACTTCACTCACTCACTTTACGAGTTTATTCCTTATAAACTCTCTTCACATCGAGTTCAAGCGAATAAACTCTCTTCATACTGAGTTTACACATAAACTGACTGCTGTCTGTGCTTTTGGTATGGCTAAGAAAACAGTACTTCGAAAGCTCACGAACCCCTCGATATTTTAGGTAGATTCCATTTCTTTCGTTTACTTTCTTTTTAGTTCTTATGAAGCCATGCGAATGTAAACATCTTTTTTGTTGCTGCTTTTATTTGTATTTACTACATTTCTGCTAATGTTCTTGTTATCGATTTGGTTATTTGTAAACAGCAGGTATGCTATAGTTGTTTTTGCGGCTTTTATTTATTATTTTTAGTAATTTAATCGAATCGAATTGCATGACATCTAGACTGATCTGCGATACGATGCAGCAACTTTCGTTTTGACATAAAGTCCAGTTGTTTTAGGTGCCTGGACACTGTGGGATAGATAGTAATAAAATAGCGGACGCATTGGTCGGAAAAGGTTGTATGACACCCTATATCGATCCAGAACCTTGCTATGCAGCACCACTTACTATCATCCTAAATCTAATTGGAAAAGATGCTTCGAACACTGGAATGCTCATAAGGTATTTTACCAATCTAGGGCGGAGATCAGTATGCGATTCGGGCGTCGCTATGAGGTTCTCAAGTATGGCAGGGCGGGTAACTGTAAACTAAGAGCACATCTGAAGATATTAGCTTTCACAGATGTGGATGTGTGTAGACTTTGCTCACAGGCATTAGAAACAGCAGAACACATTTTGTGTGAATGTGTGGTTCTTGTTTTTTGTCATTGAATAGTATCATAATACTGAAGCTTTAGTTTCAGATTAATCAAAAGCACCATATTAGTGCTTTTTAAAAATGTTTTGTTTCAAACTGCAACAATATTTAAGTGAAGGCGACCAGAAAAGGTATTAATGTTGCTGACCGTAATTTTATAGAACAGTTATAAAAACAAGTGAAAACTTAACGCGAAAGCGGTCAAATATTTGAACTAATTAACTTTTTTGTTTTATATAGCGTTCTTTTATAACAAATAAATAAAACGCTGCTGTTGAAAGTTTTGGCGTTCTCCCTCATCTCTATGTAGAGAGTGAATTAGAAGTTTTAAAAACACTGGAGCTTTTATCTCAAAGTCTTGGTTTAGTCGCCAACCAAAATTAACTGAATGCAAATGAAGTGTTAAAGTGCAATTAGTAAAGAAAACTACAAATTAGCAGCGTCAATAATTACTGAAAACAAATACACACTTTATTAGACAAGTGTCTAAAAGCCAACTGCTATAAGGCAATTTTAGCAGAATTAAAGGACAAACCTGTGCTAAATCTGTGTTATAAGAGGAATTTAAAAAACATCGTACTAAAAGAAATAATTTTAAATTAAATTTAAAATTAAAGAGATTTATTTTTTATACTTTATAAATTAATTAAAAATACAGACAAATTTCGAAAAAAGAGTAATTGGTTGTAATAATGAAATAAAAAAAATATATTTTTTTTTTCACTGAACAAGTACGACAGAAGTCAATGAACACAGTCAAGTAATTCGATCTCTATCCTTTCCTTAAACATTAACTAAAACGGTTAGAAAGAGACAAACAATATACTATATTTTGTTTATCGTTATGATCTCATAATAGAAATTTTACCAAATTTACTGACTGACTCTATATAGAAGGAAAGTGATATCAAATTATATTTAATTACCCGCAATTAGTTAAGGTTACCGACAAATTTGCGATGAAATTATTCAGATAAGAAATTTTGGTTTTTACTACCCTTCCAATATATGTACATTTGTATGTACATTATGGTGTGTAGGTGTACAAGCAGATGTATTGCTTGAATGTAATGTGAACGTATATGGGTACATAAATAACAGTTAAATAATTTTCATAGATAAGATGCACAGTGGTTTATCCGTACATACATACATATATTATATTTGTTATTCAATTACGCGTAAACTAGTGAACCGATTTTATTTTTCCAATACATACACTATGCGAAATAAATATAGCCTAGGGAACTTATAACGTTATTTAAAAATTACTTTTTTTAACAAATTAAAACTTCCTTAGGGAAGAACTCAATGTATGGTAGATATAGAAACAATGACCAATATTCATAGTCACACACTAAAGTCTACTCTTGCTGGAGTAAGTCTCTAACTTAAAACCTCTTGCTATCTTTCTATATTCATAGTCGAAAATAAAGTATACCTACTTTAAGTTGGTATACTTTAATACCTACTTTAAGTTGGTATACTTTAATGGCTTTAAAGGGGTGTCAACTATAATTTGCTTAATGTTTATATAATATTTCTTATCAAATGTTTGAAATTGGCAACTCTGAACAGGTGCTTTATTATTTTTTTATTATTTTGTTTTTTTGACTTAATATTTTAACACTAGAATGACGAGCAGAGGTTACTTTTACCCATTTGTATATCTGACTGTCAATATTTCTTTGATCAATGATTTTCCTGAATTGGTAATTCGTGATTTTTATTACAATTACATCGAATTTAATTTAAAAACATTCCTATTTTCTTTAAATTGTTCCAAACGCAAGTAAATAGCACAATTGCCTAAAAGTTACTTTTCTGCATTTTGTTTCGTGACAAATATTGTCAAATTGATTGTTATCATATCTGTCATATCTGGCAGCTGTGCTTGTAAGCGTGTATATATCATGTTCTATAGTTCAGGCGCCATTCGCGATCAACAATCTCCATGTGAGTTCGACGTTGATTCGGTAGTTTACACAAGTTATTGTTCGAGCTGATGTTTGGTCGGATATTTTGGCTTTGGCATTACGTTATATTATATTTATTATATTATGTTCCAGGACTTACATGCATACAGTAGTGCTGATTTTACGCAGCACTTGAATACGTTTATCTTAGTCCATTTCGAGATAAGAGCCAGTCCACACAGGTCTCGAAATACCGATAGTTTGACTGGCTTTGGACATTCAAAATAGTATGGATGTCGATAACTCAGACAAATTTTCTTTATTTGACTTATGAACATCAACTTATATCAAAATACATACGTTTTCTAATATGTAATTTTAGATTGTAAATGTTGTTTATACTTTTTTTCTTAAACTTTTCAGTTTCTATGAATGCTGCCAAGGTAGAAGAAATAATTAACTCGATATTACGTATCCTGAAATTGGTGTTGACAAGGATATTACAGCGCTTTACATATTTCAATGTTGATCCTTAGTCCCGACTTTGCAACTTCACTCCTCAGAGATTTAAGTTTAGCCAACATGTAACGATGGCTGTGTGTTAAAAGGCCAAGTTCTATAGTGCAAAGTGCTGGTTAAGTTCCCATCTTACGCGTCTAATAACTATTGTATCATTGAGTAGTGTTCTGTCGTTCATGCCTCTAATACGTATTTCTGATATCCGTCCACAATGTTTCAGTGTCTTTTCTTTTTTATTTTAAATTACAAACGATAAAAATTAAAATTAAAAACTAAAATAGAATAACAAATAACAAACAACAAAAATTCAAAAACAAAAGTGAGTTCAAAACTTAACGAAAATCATAAAATAGAAAATGACGAAATATGTATTAAGATTTTAAATTTAATAACAACAAATATAATTTAAGAGAATTTTGTCGATAACACACCAAAAAAATAGAAACAAATCAATAATTACTACAACACTTGACGAAACAATTCGTAAAAGAGAATTGCAGAACAACAATAATATAGTAACTACAACAATAAAATGACCAGTACTCGTACCGAAAAAAAATATAAAAAAAATAAAATATCAATATTGGGACAAACAACAAAACAGAAAAAAACAATATAAATATTAAAACAAACAAAACAAAAATATCACAACATCAATATTAAAACAAATAACAAAAAAGTTAATAAAGTGAACACTATTGTGAGAAATTAAACACACACCTGACACCTAAATAAATGAAAAAATCAAAACGGCAATGAAAGACGGGCAATATTGGAATATAAGAGGCAATTTTATAACATCAGTCCGAAGTGGAAAATTAAAAAAAAACTGTTATATCCTACCATCAGTGATTTTGTTTTTCCCTTATCTCCTTTATTCCTTTCCAAGCCTTTAGGTGCGAACTGCTTGGAGGGGTTGTTGTTAGATTATTCAGTATCGAAGGTATAACACTGGCTACTGTATCAATCAGCAGCAACCCACTGCCTTGTCGTCAGCATCTGAAGAATGGTTGTACGATTTTCATTTGTTTGTGGTTTTTGATTTATTTTATTTTCTTATCCTTTTTATTTTACGTAATGGCTGACGTTTTAGAATTGATTTCTGCAATATGCGCGGGTTAGGGGCGAACTTCTTCTCCGTGTATGCGCACATTTGTCTCTATAGGCCGGATGTTTTCGCCTTATGTGAGACCCAGATTTCTGAAAACGCTGATTCACAGGATCTTTATATCCCTGGATATTATTTTCTATCCCTTTTTAACTTTCCGTATCTAGTATCCTTGCGAATTACCCGAACAGGGAAATTGTTGTTGCTGGTGATTTTAATGTTCATAATTTGTCTTGGCTACGCCATTCAGGCCGCACAACTCCAGAAGACCAGTACGTGGAGCTATTTGCCGTGCACAACCACCTTGCGCAATTAGTGAATGAATTTACTCACATATCGTGTGTAGATGGGCACCAAAATAACACCTTCGACCCACTACACACCCTGAAAAGTATGTAGTTGAGGTCCTCGCAACTCTCGGAAATTCGGACCATTGTACCTTTTCTGCCTCTTTCCCGTTCACCACTCTTCACAACGCTTCACATACAGCTACGAAGCGCTCGGTTTTCAATTACGGAAAAGCTCGTTGGACTGAGCATAATTTCTAGGGGTATTTCAATTGGCAATTCAATTGCCTTGATTCTAATGTAAGTGCCATGGCCGAAATGGTTGTTAATAAAATAAAGCCAGGGATGGATAATTGCATCCCATCCAGGAAACTTCCGTACAAACTTGCAGCCAGATCCAGAGAGGAAGCATTCAGAAATTGTCGTAATGACAAATGCGATCATACTGATTCGCTACGCAAACAGGCGAGATCTTCATCTTCCTACGTGCTAAAGTTCTTACTTTTCCGCGGGGAAGTGAGAGCTTATGGTCATTTATTAAAAGGCTTAGGAACAGCGCTAGTTCAGTTCCAGTACTTGTAAAGAACGACCAAGCATTCACTAACCCGGTTGAAAAGGCAAACCTTCTGGCTGATATGTTTGCAGGTAATTCGAACTTGCCGGAGAGCGATCAACTGGCCGACTTGAAAGAGTATCAGTGACTATGCCTAGTATATTCTTTCGAGCCCGTGCAATTAAAAGGGCTAATGTAAATTTTGACGTTAATAAGTCTTTTGGGCCGGATGGCTTTCCTGCTCTGGTCCTGAAGCAGTGCTATTCGACGCTTGCGCGTCCATTGTCTTATCGTGCGGCTGTTTTTTCATCTT
This sequence comes from Wohlfahrtia magnifica, assembly GCA_023159175.1. NCBI lineage: Eukaryota > Metazoa > Arthropoda > Insecta > Diptera > Sarcophagidae > Wohlfahrtia > Wohlfahrtia magnifica. The sequence goes on along the minus strand of JAKWBJ010000315.1, from coordinate 59,603 downwards.
GCTGGAAGATTGCGAATGTAACGTTAATCCCTAAAAGGGTGAGGCTAGTAACCCTGAAAACTACCGCCCAATAGCAGTTTTTGCGGCACTTTCCAAAGTTATGGAGAGTATGATTGATCACCACCTTGTAAAATATTTAGAGTGCGACAATTTGTTGAGCAATCGCCAATATGGTTTCCATGAAGGTCGCTCTACTGGTGATCTGCTAAATTATTTAAAAACAAGTTCAGATTCTTTTATATATAGAGTCGACTATAACGCCAAAAGTATACCTTAACTTATCTATGAATAAGTTAAAGTCGACTTTTGTTATCTTAAAGTGTACTTTATTTTTGAATATGAGTATTGGCCAATGTATTGAAAAATATTTTATTATTATAAGTAAAAAACTATACTTTTCTCGAACGTATTTATTGCGTACAAACTAATATTATCAATATTGCTTTAAGTGAGCTTATAACCCAATATATTATTGTAAAATCGTTGGATATATCAATTGCCATAGAGTAGACTCGACTATACATATTTCGAAACATTCAGAGTAGTAAATTTTCCATTTTTTAATATGTGTTTCTCAAATCCATGAGGGTCTCAAACTGCCGGCAGCTATTATAAATTAATTGCCTTGACGGTGCGGACTGATGCGTTATCCTATTGAAAAATAAAGGAGTTACCACGAAAATTTTAAATAAAAGGTTTCTGAATTTAGTTGAAATGACTTTGTAGTCGATACAAATCACCAGTTTTAAAGTGGGCTGAATTGGATAAGTGGGCATGGCATATCCCATACATGGTAACTATTAATTTTTGTATATAGAACGGTGATTTTAAGAGTTTACAAATTTGGCTTAAAGAACTCCTTGGACATCACACATCATCGTTATCTATCCACTTCAGCCAAAAAGCGGGAGAGACTGGATAAGCGGGTATTGCACAAAACACAGGGTAAAAGCTATTTAAAATATAAATTTTGTATTTACATATACATATATGGTATGTATTCTTATCTATATACATAAAAATAAGTTTTCCTTTTGTGATGATGTGCTTTTTTCATTAGTAATGTGTATATTTATTAGGGAGATCGATTATATTATTATATTATTTTTCCAAAAACCGGTTTACGAATAATTCGAAAAATAGCAATTAAAAAACCGGTTTTCGGTTAATAATTATTCATATAACCGGCTCTTTTACTTAAATAAAATTTTTTTTAATTTTTGAAGTGCAGAGCTGGACCATATCGTTTTAAAAATAAGCAGAAGCTGGCGGAGACTCTAATATTAAAGTGACAATCAGTACTAACAATAATTCTAACAAATTTCATAAAAACTATGCCAAAACGGTGTCCAAAGTCCATAAAAACAAAGTTTATTACACAAAGTACTGATAGTTGCATAGGTTTCAAATAGCTACTTAAGGAGTTTTTTGTTGTTGTTTTACTTGGTAGAAAATGGAATAAAAGGTTTGTTATTATAGTTATTGTTTTGATGCCTAAGATAACAGGAATGAAATGTTTTATTTTGAATAAATCTACTAGTAATATACGAGTCCTTAATTGCCTCGAAAAAAGTAGCTTAGGTTTCGAAGAGCTCTGTATGTAAATTCATGCACCACTTATTTAATAGTGTGTGAGTCACTGTGGTATGTTAGGTAAGACACCCACCTTTCAACCAACAAGTCGTCGGTTAAATCCCAGGCCACACCATCTGAAAATTTTCAACAGTGTAGCCGCCTGGCTGTCCAAGTAAAAAACCACACCATCCCCCACAACAGCCAAGTCGCGAAAACGTTCAGCTGCTCTGAGGACAGCGAAGATCTCGGCCTGAAAAACGCTACACTCATCCAGGAGTCTAAAGGACTAAAACCTTCACTAACTAATACATCTGCCGTTCGGAGCCGGCGTTTATTTGATCATTCTCCATATATAAAAATCAATATTTATTTACAGAAGATGAGAAAAAGTTATTGTTGCTCAAGTGTGCATATCTTTTCGATCTACCTTGGTTTTTACGTTCTTTGTAAGACGATCAAGATTGTCATATATACAAAAATAGTAACTAACCTTACCATATACAAATAGTTAAACGATGACCATATTTGCAATAAAAAAAAATATACAAACGTATAAAACTATACTTTTTTAAATTAACGGGTTATTCGTGTTAAATTAACCGAATTCGGTATTCGAAAAATGAAGATTTTAAAAAAACCGTATGCGACAAAATCAAAAAAACCGGTCTAATAATAACCGTCCAATCTCCCTAGTATTTATTGAAATTTTATTGATATATAAGTCTGATTTGGACTTTTCAACATGATAATGACACGAATGGTTTGGTGATTCATAAATAATAATTCTCTGGTAGCCAGTTCAATCGCTTGACTTTACCCTACTGTAATTCCATGTAACATTATAGAGAGCAAGAAAAAGAGGGATTCTAAGAAGAAAAAACGCAATATTTTTGGTCGTAGGAGACATGGTTTTCACCCTTTCTAAAACTGAGGAAACAGCACTTTGAAAGCTGTCGAACCTCTAGATATCTCAGGTAGATTTCATTTCCTTCCTTTACTTTTCTACTTCTTTCAGTTTTTATTTTGTTGTTGTTTGTTACATGTTTTCATTTCTGCCTGTTTTTGTTGTTGCCATTTATTTTTATTTACTACATTTGTGCTAATGTTGTTGTCGATTTGGTTATTTGTAAACAGCATGTATAGTTGTTTTTGCGACTTTTTTATTGTTTTTAGTAATGTAATAAGCGACACAAGTTTTTGTAACAGTATGTTATTGCAATTGTAACTCTTTTAATTTTCAATTTTTCCTTTTTTAATAAAAACGTTTTATATTTATTTCAACAATTCCAAGACCCAATAGCATTATGAGCGTAATTGCAATAAAAAAATAAAAACGTACACAAATTATACATATGTATTTAAATTAACCGTGTATTCGTGTTAAAATAACCGGTTTATTCCATATTATAAAAATAAATATTTAAAAAAAATCGTTGCGACAAATTCAACAAACCGCTTAAAACCGGTCGAATACAACCGTTCAATCGCCCTAGTAAATACAAAAAAAATTAATAATAATTATTATTATAAAATTAATAAAATTAATAATAATTACTTTCTTCACTTCTTTTACCACTGTACACAGCTGATTTATAATTTATAATTATATGTAATTAGAATATTACACAATTATCAAACGTTCACTGAATATTATTACTTCTTCGAGTTTTTATACCTACAAAAGAACCAGTGCAAAACATAGAAGCAAATCTACTACAAAGTACCTTTAATGTTAAACTAACATAAATCTACGAATTACATGCTTGAGAGCGAATTTAGAGAAACGATTTTAATATTACGGTCGACTTCTTCGGTCATGTCTGGTAATGTGATACCATTTTGTTTATATTATGTGACAATTTTCGGCTCGTATTTCATTCTATCTTTTTTTTTTTTTTTTGGTTTATAGGCGGTTTTTACTTTGTTGGGTGAAACACGTACAAGTTACAACCAAAACATTCTCAAGCCCTAATACTTACAACCCAATACAATTAAAATCATAACACTCATAATCACTAACAGGGACATATAGACAAAATGCCTTTGACGGATGCGCGTTATTAACTGGTTTGAGCAACAAAACGAGATATTTTGTTTGCGATAACCCAATTACAAATAGTTAACAAAACGCACATGCCGCCATAATGTTTTAGTAGGTGTATGTACATGTGTACACACACTGTAGGAGAATATATTGGTTAGCAAAGAAATAGAAATGGAAACAGCAAAATACGTAAAATTTCAAATGTACAGGGTATCAGCCGGGAAGGTATACTACTTTGTTTGTTTATAATTTTTGATTATATGAAAGAGAATGGATCTTATATTGATAAATGTTTTATTTAATGTGGCAATTATGTATGGAATACAATATCAGATAAATGCCCGCCTCTGTGAGCCCTTTTGAGCACATTTTTCATTACATTCTCACACATTTCACGCGGTAATTCATTAATTTGCGTTGCCATTGTAATCCTGGCTGCATATGATGTGGCACCGTCTTGTTGAAACTACATGTTAGTCAAATTCAAAGCATGCAGTTGTGGCGTTAAAAAGTTTTCAATCATAAATATTTACTTGAATATTTTTTCATAATAAACTTGCCACGTCTCTACTTCAGGACTGCCAATATGAACTCTCAAGATTAATGTTTACCAAAATGGCGGCAAAACAAAGTAGTAAACCTTCCCGGCGGACACCCTGTATATGAAACTATTCTGTCAATTCCAGCAATAAAAATAAATAATCAAATTTTATCAATGTTGCATTACACCATTTCCATATTACCTGAAGATTTACAATTATTATTAATAAAACATTCTATTATTGATTTAATGAGACTAATTCAAAATTTAATCGGTTACATCAAAAGATCTTTCGCGAACTTAGATTTTTTCGAATACTTTCTGTCATAAATAAAACCTTAAAGCTCTGTGATATCGGACAATTTATAGCTTAGCTAACAATTACCAAAAAAAGTGGTACATGAGATAATAGTGTTTAGTCTTAAATGTTAAGACCTTTTGTTACCAATTGTAAATTTTACAAGGTCGGTCAATATTTAGTCCAAACAAATTTTTCCTAATATTTTACCACTAAAAATTTAGTGAAAATTTGATTTGATGCAAAAAATAAAATTACAAATCAATACGGGGAAAGCGTTTGATTGAAAATCTGTCATATTAATGTTCAGAGTTTGAATAATAAGATGGATGAGTTCCAATTAGTTATTGAAGAAGATAACATTGATATGCGTCTATGAGACATGGTTTTATGCAGATGTCAATAGCTAACACATAGGCTGAAAAGTTCCGGGGCTAACACATAGATAGCGCTAGTTTTATTGCATTCACCTCTTTCTTAGTTAGTGCTAACCTTCAAAAGAGAGCTGTTAAAATTTCATATTATTCTATTAATTAGTTTGTGAGTTATTGTGCTAAGAGTGAAGCTAGTTTTGTTACTTTCAGAATAATAGATCAAAAACAATTTTCTGTTTTAATTCTGGATTGCTTCTTGATGGAAAAAATACCGTTCAAGTGAAGCGACGGCTTGAAAAGTGTTATTTGGACTCCACCTTCCATCAGAAATAATAACAAAACGTTGGTTTGCTGACTTCAAACGTGGTCGTAGAGGCACCGTAGTGGACGCCTAAATGAGGCGCTAACACCAGAAAACATAAAAAACATCCACAAAATCATTTTGAATGATAGAAAAGTGAAGTTGCGTAAGTTAGCTGACATTGTTAAGATATCAAAAGTACGTATTGAATTATATTGCAAGAGCATTTGACTATGAGAAAGATCTGTTCAAAGTGGGTGCTGCGTTTGCTCACTGTTGACCAAAAACAAGAACGTGTTAATGATTCTGAAACAATAGCAAAAGTACATGAGTTGATCTTCGAATTGATCCCACATCCACCGTTTTCGCCATATTTAGTTTCCAACGACTACTGACTGTTCGCAGACCTCAAAAAAATGCTCGGCGGTAAGAAATTTCGCACGAATGAAGAGGTTATCGTGGAAACTGAGGCCTATTTTGAGGCAAAGGTGGTATTGAAATGTTAGAGCGGGGCTGGAATGATAGCATTGCTCTTGATGAAGATTCCGTTGATGAATAAAGCTAATTTTGAATAACAAAAAAATGTTTTCTTTGTTAGGCCCAGACTGTTCTGTTCAATTGGCATATATACAATTTAAGTGGTTATTCCAATAGTCCAGAAGAGAATATAAGCTCAATTGGACTATTTTTATTTAACTATAAGGAACCAGCTCATTTTACTTTAACTTCAAGTACCCTGCTTGATATCTGTTTTTGCCTGATATTTAACCAATTATTAATTAATAATACGAGTTTGAAAGTTTTAAAATGTAGTGACTATTGAATATTGTTACGCTTGAACCAATTTTAAGACGTTTACGTTGAATAAAAAAAATGCAACGAATTTATATTTATACAGTTTTTCTTTAACGTTGTACAGTATCCAACTATTTAACTTCAACTTACACACAAGCTAACACTTTTACTCACGCCTTAGCACGACTTAACTCTTTGACTGTTTAATTATAACTGACTGACTTAGCACAATACGCCGCCTTTTATAGTAAATTAACATTAATTTTGAATGTTCTAGTAAATTCTAAGACTTTATATTCAATTACCGTTAAGAATTTGAATTGCATATGCGACCTATAGTGATACTGCCAGCACTGCTCAAATAAATACATTGACAAGGTGATCATAGCCTTTAAAAAAACCAATAGAATAACTTCCATAATAAAGTGTATAGCTGTAAATGCACAAATGTCGGTGTATCTTTTAAGGCATTTTCATGCTCGTAACAATATTAATAATCGATGACTTACTAAATTACTGACGATAAACTGGAATGATATTTTGCGTATAAAACTGTAATATCTTTATAATAAACTAGCTCAACCTCGGCGTGCTTCGCTACCACTATCTTAACTATTATTCTTTTCCTATATTTCGTCTCCTTGCGGTTCCAAGACTGAAAGGTTCAGCCTGTATATAGACTTTAAAAAAGCAAATATATACTTTCAAAATCACATTCATTTTTGCATATACATACATAGATGGCTTCTACCCAGTGTGCCTTGCTATCCCTTTATAAAAAATTAATACCCACTTATCCAATATTTCTCGTATTTTGGCTGATGGGGATAGATAACGAATATGAACTGTTATCATTGTCCACATATGCAAAATTACATACTTAGTATGAATAGGAGGTGGGTGATACACCCACTTATCCAATCTTGCCCTGTTATTGACTGATGATGTGTATTGTCTACGATGTTTTATAAACTAAATTTAGGAACTTCTACTATCACCGTCCTCAATATATAAAAAAAATCAATGTTTAGTTTGCCACACCCATTTATTTAATTCCCTCTTTAAACTGATGATTTTTATTGACGGCAAATTCATTTTGACCAGCGACTTCATCCATATTGTTCAGATTACGAAGTTTTTCAGCTGTTTTTTATTCTCTTCATGAATATTACAACCAGGGTTGCCAAAAGAAAAAAATATTCTTCTAAAAATTTTCCCGAAATGTGCCAATTATTACATAGCTTTTCAATTTAAATTTGTTTGATTTATTTTTCTATAAAAACATTAAGAAATTGTAAGAAATTAACAATGCTAAAATATATTGTATCAAAAAAAAAAAAAAAATTAATACGCTTTGTTTTCATATTCCAAACGGCAACCATAATTACAACACAGAACATGTGTGTGAGATATAAACTTTCTTCAGTTGCATGTTAGTCGTCAACGAAGAAGGGGTGTAGTGCATGTTTTTGTGTTTTATGAATTTCAAAGAGATTTTAAAGCGAGCTAAAATTTTGCTTTGTACAACGAGAAGTGTTAATAATAAGCTACATAAATTTATGCATGTTTGTATTTTGTATGAATACCAGCATTTTAACTTCAGTGTATTTATCATTTTGAGTGTCTTTCTCTTTTTGCGCACCCCTGACTTAGACCAAATTCAGATTCTTCTTTAATCGTTCTTAAGATGTAAAGTATTCAATATTTACTTTGAGTGGGATTCCGCCCACTTTTTGACGGTTATTTGTATTAGCAACGAAGTCATTTAGACCAAATTCGTAAGCTTTCACTTTAAACGTTCTCAAGATATTCGAAAATCAGTATTTACTTTGTCCAATCTCGCCTATTTTTTTAATTTAAAGCCTCTCGTTTAAGTGGCGAACATAGGACAACTTATCTATATGTTATATAAAGTAAGGCGATTTTGGGCTTCATTATCGATCACATGCGATATATGATTTCAACCAAAGATAAATTTAAGCTATATAAGTCCCAATATCTACCTTGTGTATAAAACTGGTTGAGCGTCATGTGGCGATATACGTAATCCAAAAAAAGGCTCCATTTATATACACATTTTTTAGGGGTTCATAACTTTGAGTTGACAATACCGCTTTATTTGACAACCGATTTATCAGCTGGTAGGTATTGATTTTAATTTAGTTAATGAAAAGACGTCATCGAATTGATTTCTACAATGTTCGGTGGCTATGGGCGAACTTATTCTCTGTGTAGCTGTTTTCGCTTTTTGTGAAATCTAGGTTCCTAAAACTGCTGATCCACGGCATTTAGAGTTACCCGAACAGTGAAATTGTTGTTGCTGGCGATTTCGATGTTCATAATTCATCTTGTCTACGCCATTTAGACAGCACAACTTCAGAAGGCCAATACGTAGAACTATTTGCAGCGCACAACCACCTTGAGCAATTAGTGAATGAACCTATTTACACCCTCGACCTCGTACTTACTACACACCATGAAAAGTATGTAGTTGACGTTCTTGCACCTCTCGGAAAATCGGTGAATTGTACCATTTCTGCGTTTTCCCGTTCTTCATTCTTCATAACGTTTCACATGCAGCTATTAAGCGCTTGATTTTCAATTACGGGAAGTTCGTTGGGCTAAGCTTAACGATTTTTACGGGCATTTTAATTGGAAACTTTTCCTCGATTCCATCGTGAATGCCATGGCCGAAATGGTTGTCAATATAATAAAGCTAAGGATGGATCACGAAATAAATCTTCGTTTAATCAGACGTGCAAGCTTGAGTCAGACCCATAGAGTAAGCATTCAGAAATTGGCGTAATAACAAATCCGATCATACTGCGTGTGCCGCGATAAGGCTCTATACGAGCAGCGCCTACGTTTTACAGTTCTCACTTTTCCACGGAGAAGTAAGAGCTTTTGGTCATTCATTAAAAGGAACAGCGCTAGTTAGCAACAAAAGAAATTGAAGACGACGAAGATGACGACTTAGCTCCAAAAAATATGTTCTACCATATGAAAAATTGAATGACTTTTTGGAAAGTGTTTTACGATCTAGCTTGATAACCAAAAAGTCCTTGAAGTTCTTTAAAGGTTTTAAAATAAGCACATCATTTATTAAAGCTTGAACTTTCTGAAGAAAACCACATTACTCCAAAGTATCAAAAACCGCACAAGAAATTTCTTTACCGTATCCTAAAAGAATGTGTGGAATTCCCAAGAGCTGTTCTGTAAATAACGTTTTCACGTTTTGATCTTGCTTCCAAAAAGAACAATGTTACTAAAAATAACAATTTAAGAGGTTTTCGATTGAAACATTTAATAATTGCCATATAGGTATAAGGTATTAAGCATGTATTAAGATGAAGATATCGATTTAAAATTTTCACAAAATACTTTTTTTACTACAAAGAGAGCTTTTGAGAGGTTCCCTATTAAAAATTTTGATTTTGGGAAATAAAAACCAGTCTACTGTATACATGATACAACTAATTTCAGTGTATGATTAATTAACTTTGCAACACAGAGTATTGTAATACTTTACAAATAGTCTGTTAATACGATATTTCACTGTATATTAAAAGTAAATTAGACAAATTCATATTTTTTTAACTTAATAGTAGTAGCTTAAGCAATAGTAGTAGTAGATAATAATTATTGACTTTTTATTAAAATCAATTTAATTCTAATTGATTATGTTTTAGTCAAATGGAAATAATTAAAACATTAAATTCAAAAATACTAATAATAATTTAGAAACAAATAAATATTTAATATTATTTAATGTAAAAAATTATTTAACGACTTTTTTATGTACGGTGCATGTGTATTGTATGCATTGTACACACGAGTACATACGTACTATATATGTATTTATGATTAAGAAATTTAAAACACAGCAGACTGTTTGAAATAAGTATGCCAATAATTTTTGAATAAAAATTACATTTTGTATATTTTAACCATATCAGACTTTGGTATTATCAATTAAACCTTGTAATTAATAATGTGTAATTATTAATTGAAAATATTCAATCACAAATAAAAGTTATTTTTAAATTTTAAATTAAATAATTTTATTTTTTGACTGCTAGTTAGAAGTTATATATAATTGATAATTGAATTAAATGTCGGAGATTACGGTTAAAATAAATTGTTGATTGGAAAAGACAAGTATTTATTTATAAAAATTATAATATAATTACAAATTATGTTATAATTATAACAAATAGGTAACAAAAGGCCATATGTTCGGCATGATGACCAGAGGCTCTGGTGGAAGTCGAACCCACGACCCACGGACTGGCAGACTAGCACGTTAGCACTAGACTATAGGTGTCCCTATAGCCTATTGCTAGAAGAAAAAAACAAGTAATTGCTGATAATATTTGCAATTTTAAATTTTAATTGGTAGTTATCGATTACAAAATGTAATTGAATTTTTAAATGGCAAAATTTAGATAGATTTTTAAAAAATTAAAGCAGAGTTATTGGTAACGCCAAAGTCTGATGGCTAAAAGAATGACACTAAAGCATCACACAATTGCGACAGTAGGCCCCCCATATAATTTTAATAGGAAATTCAGAGATTTTAAATTAGTGAAAACTTTGTTTGATGAAATTCTGAATCAGAAAATTGTAAGCCCAATTCAAACAGACCTTTCATTGTCCTGAAAATTTATTATTTTTTGTTTGTAAAATTTCTTATATGTTAACTATGGAACGCTACACTCTTGAACAAAGAATTTTAATTGTGAAAATTTACTATCAAAATGGGGAAAATTTTATTGCATCACTACGTAAAATTCGAGCAGCTTTTCCTCGTAATCGGGCTCCTTCTGAGACCGCTGTGCGTAATTTAAAAGCTAAATTCAAGGCGGTACTGATCCTGACAATAGATCAACACAATACGCTCATAGTAACCATAGTGATGCAAACATAACCACTGTGTAGCAAAGTGTTGAGAATGAGCCTGGAACATGAACTCGTCGACGATCGCAACAATTGTGCATCACCAGAGAAATTTTACGCAACATTTTGCATAAAGATCTTCATCTTCACGCTTATAAAGTTCAACTCGTTCAAGAATTAAAGCCAGCCGACCATTACTTGCGTCGAACGGTTGTAAATTGGCTGTTTAAAAAACTGAACGAAAACAACGCATTTTCAACAAAATCATCTTTAGTGATAAGGCCAATTTTTATTTATGCGGTTATGTAAAAAAACAAAATTGTCGCATATAGGGCTCACAAAACCCAGAAACAGTCCTCGAAAAACCATTACATGCAAAGAAAGTTACCGTATGGTGCGGCTTATAGTTAGGCGGCATCATCGGCCATTATTTTTTCGAAATGAGCAAGGAAACGTCATCACCGTGAATTCTCTGCGCTACCAAACCATGATAACCAATTTTTTGTGGCCATAATTGGCTACTGTGGACATCAGTGACCTTTCGTTTCAGCAGGACGGCGTCACACAGCCAGCCGAACAATTCAGCTATTGCCTGAAAAATTTCCAGGTCGCGTAATTGTTCGATTTGGCGATGTCGACTGGCCGCCTTATTCTTGTCATTTAAAGCCACAGGATGATTTTCTTTGGAGCCATTTGAAAGATCGGGTTTACGTGAACAAACCACAAACAACGGACCCTCTGAAAGATGAAATTCGGATAAGAACAGAAACAGATTCGCGAGAAGAACAGATGTCTGTCGACGTGCAAAAGATAGACATTTGCCCATTATTATTATTCCATTATTATATCCCATATTTCTATTTTATATTGGTATGAATAAAACTGAATTATTTATATTTATTTAAGGATGAATTCAAGTACTGCATTTTTGTCATAAAAAGACGCCACCTTTTGATGAGAAAACCTATTATAATAAAGATGTGATGGTATGGGGCTGTGCGGTAAGCAAAGACGTATGCAATGTGGAGTTTATTGAATTGACAATAGATCATAGGGTCTACTGATATGTTCTGTAAACAAATCGTACTGAAAATATTAGAAAATTGGACACTAAGACAAAACATACTGGACACTATACAAATGTTTTGCTGTATATTATAAAAAGCAATTAAAAACTATAACGCACTATCCAACAGAACATTTATTTGATCTACTAGTAAGGAGAATACGTACTTGGGAACAACTTCAAAAAATATTCTCCAAGTGGTACCAAATGGCGGATTGGAAATAACACTGGTCTACAAAAAACGAAAAATTTTCTCGCCTTTAAATAAAACTACTCGAAATATAATGAATTTGATGCGCTGAATTCAAAAACGTTTTCAGTTTTTTCCCATCGGATTCAAATTTTTTTTATGGGCGTAGCAAATTTTTCGCCAAAATATGGTAGATGTGTCAATATATTTAATCATAACTTGAAAACGACTTGACCGATTTAGATGCAGATACAAGCAAACGTTTAGGAACAAAATTTCCTATAAATCACCTGAACATCATTTTTTGAGTATGTATAAACTTATCATACTATTGTTTTGGGGTTACTTATCATTGCCAAACTATGCAAGTGCAAAAGGAAAACAAAAGAAAAATTTTCAGAAGTTTAGCACTACAATCAAGCCTTAAATTATACTAAATACTTTGTGAGCATAATATGTGCCGCTGTGGTATGGTAGGTAAGACACCCGCGTGCCGAGCAGAGGGTCCTCGGTTCAATACCAGGCCACACCATCCGAAAAAAAATAAAGTTTATCAATAGCGCTATCACCTCATAACATTATATATTAGCTTATACATTTGCCGTTCGGAGCCGGCGTTAAGCTGTAGGTCCCTTTTAAATAGTCTAATACTAGAATCGAGTGCAGCTCATTGACTGAGAGAAGTCCCCGTGCTCCTTCTTGGAATGTTATGGGAACTAATATTTATACCGCCTTAATCAAAAATTTCCCGGAATAACCCCGTGTGGAGGTCCAATCGTTCCGGTTTTATTCTTTTATTTTTTTTTGTTGGTACATCTGTTGCTGATATTCCTGCTAAATCTTAGCGACATAGCTTGACATTTGCAAATCATCTATCTTTATATGTGTTGGTGGTTTTTTACAGTTTAAGGAATGGATTTAAATATGCAACAATGAACTTGTGTCAAATTTTGCTTAAAAAACTGATTTAATGATGCGCGAACGTCGGAAATGTTGGAAAAGTGTTTCGGCAACGATTCTCTAAAGAAAACGGTCATTTACCAGTGGCACGAGCGGTTCAATCGAAGATGATGAACGTAGTGGCTAACCATCCACATCGAAAACCAAAGAAAACATTGATAAAGTAAAAGAAATGTTGGTCAATAACCGCAAATTAACCATCAGAGAGATAGCGGAGGACTTAAACATTGCCTATGGATCCGTCCAAGACATTTTGGTGCAACGTTGGTGCAAAAAGATTTCAATTTCATACAAAAAAGAGACCGTGTTGAGATCGCCAAAAACATGATTTGCGAGGCTAAATCTGATCCCACATTCATCAAAAGTATCATTACTGGAACAGAGACGTGGGTTTATAAGTACGACACGCAATCCAGTCATCAGGCAAATTAAAAGCGTGCACCAAATGAGCCGAGACCGAAAAAACCACGTCGTTTTCAGTCAAAATAGAAGGCACTGCTCACGGTTTTCATGAATTACAACGGTGTAGTGCATCATAAATTTTCTCCAGAAGGCCATACAGTAAACAAAGAGTATTATTTTGGCGTTATGAGACGTTTGCGTGAAGCGATTCGCCGAAAGAGACCAGACTCCCACCGAATTCACCTGATTTAGCTCCCTGTGACTTCTTTCTGTTTAATCGAATTGAAAAACCATTACGGAGAACGCGTCTCAGCAGCCGAGAGGAAATAATGGAAAAATTGGATCAAGCACTGGCATAAGTGTGTTGCAGTCAATGGTATTACTTTGAAGGAGATAATATAGATTAAGATGAATAAATTTGTATTTTTAATTTTCTGAATAAATTCCGGTTACCTTTTGATCAAGTGATTTATATTAATGCGCCTAGTGTATGCTATATATGTATTCAGTTCACTTTACATATGATAAACAATCAAAAAATTATGATAAAGATCACAAAAACTCAAAACTATCAAAAACTTATAGAAACATTTTTTTTTTTTTTTTTTGGATTTACAAGGTAAAACAAATTTTATAGGAAGAAGTCAGTCATCTTTTTTTGGTAAGTGTTTTGTTGCATCATCTTTAACAAAGCTTTTTCTTTAAGATTTTTTAATTCTACAGCTTGCTTGGGTTAATTTTAATTTGAGTCTGGTATGCGTAATATATGAAACATTGATAAAACCAATGATAAAAATTGTCGATAACATCCATGTTAATTTAGAGAATTTATAATTCAGTGGACATATACAATTTTCGAAACATCGGGAATTCGTAGGTTTACTGTTTACCATTAGCTTGAGTTTATGTGCTCAATATGCATTCGAACAGCACTTAAAAGTTAATAACGGTTTTCCCACTTTTGCGCTTGGAGCACATTAGCTGTAGCTGTTTCTAGTATAAGCCGGACTCGTCGAAATTAGGAAGCAGATTTGCACATAGAGTTCTTCGATTTTTGCTCTTAAGTTTTCTTTAGACAGGTCAAGAAGTTATAGCTGAAAGCTTTTCTCCAGAAATCTTAGGAAGGCGAACACCAATTTCTTTCTAAATTTTGGAAGCCAGCCATTAAAACCATTCTCTTTAATTTGTTGGTAAATTTCTAGAGCTTTTGGTTTTAATATTAGTTCAGCAGTTCTTTGTTTGAGTGCTAAGTTCAGAAGCACGTAATATTTTACGGTTTCCAGTACCATAAAGAGTATATTTTACATGATTTGTTAATTCCCGATTTTTCTTTTAATGAAACGAACTGTTGATTAAGCAACACCATATTTCCTTACCTTAAACCACTGACACTATAATTTTTTCGCAATAATTCAAGAATAAAAACTTTTCTATTAAATATAACACATTTTTCACATTTACTAATAACAATTTTTAATCACTTCCAACATTAAATAACACCGAGCAGGCCAACGAATACATACACTGGTACAATAAGGAAAATAGATAATTGTGACGAATTTAAACAAGTGAAATAAACAGTTTAAACATTTTAAATAAACAGTTTAAAAAGTAAAGAAAAATAAAAAAGTATTCATGTTACAGAGCTTTTACACTTTGTTCACATTTTAAAATAGTCTGTGTAAAAATAAATTTTTCATGTTTCTGAGTAGTTCAACTTTTCGAGAATTCACTGTAATTCTGACTTGGCCAGAATTTTAAATAATAAATTGTTTTCGCTGTAAAAGTTTTTGCATTGAAACATGCACTAAAAAGCTTAAAAATTAAAAAGATTCTATGAAAACTGATATATGCAAAATTGCTGTTATTAACAAAATACATATGCACCAACAAATCGTTGCCAAAATTCATGAAAATTCCTGAAACAGATAATATCTTACATGCTTAACATGCAATTGCATATTTTTGGTTTCCCTGATTACTTTCCTTCTTTTATTATTTTCTTATTAAAATCTTTTTATCCATTAATAAAAGAATAATAATATAAGTATGTATATAATATTTTTTTAACAATCTAGACAAATGAAAGGTATGTTTCTCTTTTTTCCAAATACGAGGAGAATCGATTAACATTTAGCTTGTTATTGCATAAAGGTCCGAAACGCGGTTTTTTTTATCCGTACCGAGAGATTTGTGCTTATCGATAGAGCCTATTATCAGCCTAGTATCACCATGTAATGTATGATTTTTTTTGTACTTGTGAGGTCTCAAACAAATTACAATAAATTTATTTGCAACTTTTGACTTCCAATGAAAATATTTAACTGTAGGCTAAAGACACAAAGCCTGTTTTAAATTATAAATTTAACGTAAAACTTAATATAAAAATCTCATTTAACTTGATGAAGCATTATAAAACAAAAAGTTGAAAATTAACAAACTACCAACCATTTTAATAGGCTTCATAATTCATCATTTATACTCTGGGTGATGGTACTCATAAATGCCAAATTAGCTTCTGTTTTCATGTATCTGCATATACATACATACATAAAAACATACATATTTTTAAAATTTTTTCAAATCCTCCTTCCCTTCATAGCATTTAAAGAAAAAGGGGAGTATAAAATTAATTACGTTTTGTAATTAGTAAGAAAATTGAAATAAAATGTGGCCAAATAGCATAAAAATTTCCCATTCATCAGAGATCATTTACGTTTCTTCGATGTTGTTTTAGCTCAAAGAATAAAAAAGTAAATTTGTCTTTAACACTTGTTCCTACAACAACACCAGACTTGAAAGAGAATATGGCCTGTACAATCAGTTTTGATCATATACTGGTTAACGAATGAATGACGTCAAAACGTGAAGAAGGACAGACAACAACGCACTAACCACAAAAGATTAATTACAACGTAATGAATGTAAATTTAATACGCAGGGAGTAAAAAGTAAAATAATACTCAGCGAAGAAAAAAGCAGAAGCTTTACGTATCTTTTATTTTATTTAAAGGTTTCTGAGTATCTTTTTTTACACATTTTGTTTTTAGTTTGGAATAGTTAATAAATTTATTCGTAAGAAGACTGTTCATCATAAATGATAATAATGATTTTTGGCCCAAATTAATATAGTCCCATACAGAGTACCGATGTATTTAATAGAAAATGTTGGCAGAGAGTGTGTTTCATTTTCAGAATTTACATCTTTCGAGGCATTTACAATGTAAAAATGATGCCAGATCTTAAATTTTATTTCTTAATTTTCAAAGAATTGATCTTTCAAAATTAATGGAAAAATACGCTCAATCGTCATATTTTAAAATTGTCGCAGCACTGAAAAAACAAAAAATGTCTTGTGATGATACAAAGAGTTAAATACTATTGTAATATAATATAATATTTTTATATGAAATACTTTTAATTTATTTATTTATTAAAAAATTTTTACAAAATAATTATCCAGTAGCTAAAGTCATAGTGAATCATTGTGACAAACGCTGACAATTATAAATAATCGTTGACTTACAATGAATTTTCTTTGGTGTCATACATACATAACTTTTTAAAGTAATTGAAGTTGATTTTGTCATACAGGCGTCCGTTTATTAGTGAGTCATAATATAATATATTATTAAAAATCACTGCGCTTTTTTCTTTAATGAGGAAGTGTAGCAGACAAAATCCTGCATCGCTCGGCATAACAGACAATGTTGGTAAATTTCAGCATTAAGTCGACGTATAACAGAAAGTGTTGCTAAATTTCAGCATGAAGTCGTCTCATAATAGACATTTTCGCTAATTTTCAGTTTTCTTCAGTATGGTGACATTTAATGATATTGATATGCATAACTCTTTTTGTTTGTGTCATTGTCACGAGGATTCATCAATGAAATTTTTCATTTACGATAATTTCATACGATTTTTGACCAGGTACCTATACTGTTACGATGATGCATCGAGTAAAAAATAAGTATCATAGTGACAATGTTGTTCAAATTCGCCACCGGGTACTTTTTTTTAGGATTTTTGTCGAATATAAGGATTCATATTCATATATGTACATACCAGGGTTGGTAGTATTGGGTTTTTTTGATGGTTTTTTTTTTATTGTATTGGGTTTTATTCCTGCTTCCAAATTTCGCTCATTTCGTGTTTGTACAATTACGTTGTTTTAGTATCTACAATGCAATTTTTCATTCTTGCTAGGATCAAGACTGCATTGTGTACTATGAACTGCTAAAACTCGGCTGCAATTACTTTGTTTGAACTTTGCAACGGTCGGAATATAAAAACGGATAGACAGACAGGTACAATTTTCCTTTTGCATAACAGCGCTCGGTCTCACATCACAAAAGTTTACAAACAATTGTTAGAAATGATCAAATGCCACACACGTCGTTTTCTCCAAACGTTGCTCCTTCTTACTATTGGCTGTTTCGACGGATACAATTTCTTTTGGCATGTTACCAAATCACTTCTTTTGAAGAAATATAAAATCAGCTCCAAAGTGAATCGCCTCAAAGTTTGAGAAATTTTTCTGAATCGGGGTTCGGATATTGGCTCAGACGTGGGCAAAAAACGTAAGCAGTGATTCGATAAATTTTTATTTCGATAAATTTGTTAATCTATTATCTCTTTTGAGCTAAGAAAAACGAGCCGAATCAATTCGTACTCCCAATACGTAAATTTTAATTATTTTTGTTGCAAATAAACTACGAGAACCCACCCGGGTTTTTTTTAAATATAAAACCCAAGAAAACCCGGGTGGGTTTAATGATTATCTGGGATAATATGGCCATAACATATTCCTTTCAACTGCGCCTTTTCAAAGCTTATGCTTTATTCATTCTCCACCTGCCTTTTTCAAGTATTGGCTGGTTTTCCCATCCTTCGTCTTGCGGGTTCCTTTTTATAGCTAGTTTGCTGAGCATAATTTCCTTTATTGTATGAATTTCGTGTGATCTTTGGTATAAGGAATTTTTGGATATTGTTTCTGGCTAGAATATTACAGAACGCGCCGTAGATAGCGATTGGTAAATCCCTGCTGCATTCCACGACTCGCAGCATTAAAAAAGTGTAGACTTTAATCACGAGTTAAAGATATTAATTTTCATGTATAGTCGGCTAAAATAATATCTGCTTCGGATGTCAGCACTGGATCCGGCAGCCGTCGTAAAGATACTGCCGAAACATCATCTATGTTTGTAATTTTAATGTGAAGACTTATTATGTTAATAGTGTTGATTCGAATAATCTTTACACTCTGCCTGCATAGGTTATACCTATTCGTGTGGATAAGTTACGATGTAAGAAACAGTCGAGGACATTGTTCAATAGAAGTAGTAAGAGAACACAACTTTGTCTAACATCAGCGTAAATAGGGATTTAAAATCTTACAAGTCTGTAACAAGGCCACCAATGCGCTGGCATAAGTGGGCCTGAAAAATTGTTTTGGAGTTTTTCTACAAAAAATTTTTTCTGGATATTGGTCTCCCTTTTTATAAACGCAGTTTCCAAACATATAGTGCCAACAAGTAAATAATGCTCGCTTGAGCAATCAGCTCTATTGTATAAAGTCCTTCTTATTCGTTCCATTAATATGTTTTTGGCTTTTCTACGGCTTTTCAAAATTAAACTAGAGAACTAAAAGATCTCTATTTCAAAAACTAGGTCAAGTAAATCATTTTTGTGAATAGTTAAATATTTCTTGACAGACTTATCATATTCTAAATCACCTCGTTATTCAATAACATCTCGCCTGCTTATGTTCTTAATAGGTATACCATAGTCATTTTGATTTTAATTTAATATACTGCAGAGAGCTAATTCTTTAATTTTACTATTGTTGCCTAAAAGTGGTAAATGAACGTTGTTTAAACAACTTTTTAATGCTAGAGTCTACAATCTGGCAGCATCTTAGTTTGAACCTGTTTAATAAAAAATTTTCTTTTAACTCACGGTTGATGAACAGAGATGAATTGCTGTGATTAATTTAATAAACTGGGCAATTTGTTCGTTGCTGACTAACTAACCGACTGGCTGACACAATTTACTCACACATATGGTAAAATAAATTAGAGGCAAACAAACTTCTTGCTAATGTTGGTGCTTAAAACTCAGTTGTGAAGCAAAAACATTGTAGCTTTGTTTTAGTACTTCTGCTCCTTGATGATGATGACAATAATAACGGTGATGAACCTGTGGTCGTAAACGTGTTCAATATTGGTAGCCAAATTTAATTTACCTACAGGATAGTTAAAAATGTTCATTGAAATTAAACGGACACAGTGGCGCCTTTATTTGTTTTTAGTTTCAATTTGCCAAATGTGGTAGTCCTAGAAAAGATTGTCTCAGAATAAAGTATACATATAATATTTTACAAAATTTTATCTTGGTGAGTTTAAAATCGGGGGAAAACGGGAGAAATTAGTTGCCTTCTCGAATTAAAATTGTTTTTAAGGCAACTTTGTTTTCTAACTTTTTAATCCAATAAAATATGTTGTACAAAAGTAATTTTTTGAATTTTGCACTCTAAGGGGCTTATAAGGGATAAAAGGAGAATTTTTGGTTCATAGTCCATTCATACGAAAGACTCTTTGATACTGAAACTATAAAAGATAGAGTGTTTAAACTTTCCACATGGTACTCTATTATAACGTGCACATTTAATTTAAAATTAACTTAACGAGAATAGTGAATATGGTATCTTCCTCAGAAAGTTATATTTAACATTTCACTTAATAAATAACGTCGTTTTAGCATTTTCTTCATTAAGGCAAATACAGAAACTAATAGGATCGGGATATCTCATGAAAAGTAAATAATTATGTCACATATCCCCCTAAGTTTAATGGCGCGAGATTTAAAATCTTGTGTTGTAATAATTTCTTTATATGTATTAAAAAAAAAATAATAATAAATAAAATAAAAGAAATATCATTGCACTGATTATTCGAAAATCATATGTATGAAATATTTATATAAATATTCCCGAGCAACGCCGAACAGTGGGGTATTTGAAGCCTAAAATGGGAATCTCTTCGAGAGCCTTTGCCGAAAACCAAATTAAATGTTTTGTACTCTATTTTAGTTAGAAATATATATACGAGTATATAAAAATTAGTTTTTATGCATACTTCAGTCGGAATATAATTTTTTTTTTTACTTTTTACTTTTCTTATTACTCGTACGTGTTACAGTGCCACAACAACAATATTAACAAAACACAAAATATTTTACAGTTATATGACAAAGATTTTTGTTCAGTATCATTTTTATCTTAGTTATGAATGTTATTGCCATCATCATTAGCAATAACATTATCATTATCACACTCACCATCACCACTAAGTGCAGTTTTTCTTTTGGATTATTATTCACTTTTTTTAAGTTTTCTCATATTTGAAATAATAAGATCGGAATTAACTAAGAAGTCTTTTCAATATACGTATGTATCCCCATAATATTAAAAATTTTTGCAAAAAATGTTCTCTACAATTTTTGATGTCTTAATTTCGAGCATCTTGTGCATCTTCTGATGACTGCTCTGTTGATAACAAAGCATAATTTATAATTTGTAAACCATGAATTAAATATTTGTGAACAGCTGGAGGCGTACGTATTACTCGTGGAATAAATTTTAACAAAATATTTAGCCGTATCAAACACAATCTGGTGCATACGACAGAAAAATGTCTGACGCAACGAGAATACGCCCTACCCTGATTGCCTTTTCTGACATAGAGAGAGCCTTCAATAATGTAAAACTAGGTGCCATAATAGACGCATTAACCAGGCTGGGAGTACGGAATATTAAATTGCTTCACGGAAGAATAATTTAACCGACGCTAGGGAGCTCATCTATCACTAGGATGAATGGAAGGGAAACCCCGCAGGGGAGTGCTCTCCCTCCTCTGTTGAATCTTGTTTTGATGATTGAACTGTTAGTGACCCTTGAACAAGTCGGATGCAGGACAATCGCCTATGTGTATGACACTGTTTCGGGAAAGTTTTTGGATCCTATTAGGAACAGAATGCAACTTGCTCTTCAGGAAGTTAGCGAGTGGTTATTTGCACGTCGTTTGGCAGTAAATCCCAAGAAAACGCAGCTGGTATAAACCTTCATCTTTTCGGCCATTAAAGTTGAACAATATGAGCCTTGAATATAATGAAGTGGCTCACATTCTGGGGCCAATATTGGATAAGATGCCATCCTAGAAGCCTAATATACACCACAGGGTAAAGAAAACCTCTAATGACCTCTACACTTGCAACAAAGTGCTGGGAAAGATATGTGGTCTCAGCCAGTGAGTCATACACAGCTGTGGTCAGACTTTTTTTGACCCATGAATGCCTGAATGGTGTGAATCCCATTGCAAGGCGGCTAATATTAGCCTACTACAGCGGTTACAAAGCTCTGCTTGCATTATTATTACAGAGTGGCCTATGTACTACACCCACATCGGCGATGGAGGTGATCCTGCATGTCCCTTCGCTGGGCCTGTATTGTATGGGGCAGTGCTGACGTGAATGTCAGAGGTTAGTCCATATTTAATTTTATTACTGATCAGGGACTTCTTATTTGTAAAAGGGAAGGAATAAGATTAGGGGGAGTCATTAACATGACACTCGCGAATAGGGATGGCCTTGTAGATGAGTAGAGAGTTGATGAGGGCTTCTCCTTTTCGGATCATAGCCTGATTCGCTCGTGTAGGGTCTAGGAAGTTCTATTGGCGGTCTTTTAACGACAGCGTGGAGACTAGTCCGGTCGATCTGTTTCTGGAGCCCATTGACTGCTGGGTTGTTGATGGAGTGATTGATAGGTTTACTGAGGGCTATTTCATGTCCTTTGAGCAGTCCTGTCCGAGGGTTTTCCTGAGTAAGAGAGCTCAGTCCTGCTGATGGACTGTGGAGCCGGGGTCTTTGCACAAAAGGCACACGTTCGGCTGAGGATTGGGATAGGTATAGAGTCTGTTCCGATAGGTACAAGGGGAATATAAAGAGGAAGTTGATTCTGTCAATGAGCTGTCCAAGTTCCGAAGAGTGTTATTCAATGGCAATGCTGCCTTTGATAACATTCGAAGGGAAGACGGTTGATGGGCTGAGTGTGGCTCTGAGTCACTTGGCATTCTCCAGGAGTAGGGAGGTGACGGTTGAGGAGTCGGAGCTTGTTTTTATGCCCTGGTTACAGATGAGGAACGGACATTGGTGACCGATATGGTGACATTGTATAAGGTAACTTGGACGGTCCAGTCCTTTGGGTCTTATAAATCTCCAGGCTCGGATAGGATTTTTCCAGCCATGTTGCAGAATGTCTCCATCTCTGCCCTGAGGTTCCTTGTGGATGTCTTTAGGGTTTGCTTTCTGGGTGGACTTGTGCCTATGGCATGGAGGAGGGTGAGAGTGGCTTTCATACCGAAGGCCGGCAGGTCTTGCCACTTCCTGCCAGGTGACTTTAGGCCGATCAGTCTATCATCGTTTTTGCTGAAAACGATGGAGAGAGTGGTAGATTTGCACTTGAGGAGCAGAATCGATAGGAGGACCTTCAGTGGGGCTCAAAAGACCTACCTTAGAGGTATGCTAAAAATGATATGCAATAAATGCTAAATTTCCTTGTTTTTCGAACTTCTACGCTTTTTTTCCACCTGGCTTCGTAGATGTACAATAATATTTTTTTTATGTGGGGTGCCAAGTCCACTCTTTGTGTGAAGTTAATTTTTAAACTTGATGTGGAACTAAATAATATAAAAGTATGTGCAAAACTTGAAGATTCTATCTCTTTTGTTCTCAAGATATGCCGTAACAACTATAAGTTTCGTAGGAATGGACTATGAAGTAAAATTCCTCCGTTTACCACTTATAATCCTCTAAATGTACAAAACTTAAAATTGAACCTTTGTACTGCTTATTTTAGTGGATGGTGAATGTTATCAAACAAAAGACTTTGCTTTAAAAATTAAAAAAAAAAAATGGGTTTCTGAATTAGGTCTGAAAGTTTTCGTAGTCAATACCACAATCATCAATCAAAAAAAAATATTTTTATATATTATGAGAGCGTGTGATATCGGATGATTTTTTAGCAACCTTATTTTTGGCAACACTGTTTTTTAGCAGCTCAGCTGTTTTCGTTTAACATGTTACTGTTAAACATGTTCAGTTTGATCTATAATTTAATCATGAATTGACTTACAAACGAACAACGCTTGCAGACTTTGAATTTTATCATCAATTCAATTTATCAGAAAATTGTGTTCAGCGACGAAGTTAAGTTATAGTTGAATGGATAAGTGAACAAGCAAAGGCATTCCAATGCGTCACGAAGAATGCACTATTATGGCATTACAAATTCTTTTTTGCCCAAAGTGGAAGAATTGGACTTGGCTGACATGTGGGTTAACAAGACGTTGCCACATGCCGCATGTCACATACCAAACAGCACGTGAAACAATGGCCCAATTAAGACGCGAGTTCGGTGAACATTTTATATCACGTTTGGGGCCGGTCATTTAGCCGTCTAGATCGTGCGATTTAACGCCTTTAAACTATTTTTTTGGGGGCTATGTTAAGGCCCATGTCAATAGGGACAAGCCCGCAACTGTTGACTCACTGGAAGCCAATATTGAAGAATTTATTTGTGAGATACCGGCCGATATGTTGGAGAGAGTATGCCAAAATTGGACCCAGCGTAAGAACCATTTGAGGCGTAGACGCGGTCAACATTTAC
Organism: Wohlfahrtia magnifica; assembly: GCA_023159175.1. NCBI lineage: Eukaryota > Metazoa > Arthropoda > Insecta > Diptera > Sarcophagidae > Wohlfahrtia > Wohlfahrtia magnifica. Next base: position 35,438 of record JAKWBJ010000315.1, on the reverse strand, counting down.
AAAAAATTATCTTTAAACATTGAATTATATAGATCGTTCTTTCGACCCAAATAAATATTTCATACGTTTCTCTAATTTTTTTAAATAAAATCCGAAAGCTCTTAAAAAGTAAATCTATCTTGGTTCAAACAACGTCGTTGACAATACACATCATCAGCCAGTAACTTGGCGAGATTGGATAAGTGCGTGTGGCGCTTTTCATTCATACTAAATATGGAATTTTTTATATGTGTAGCACGACAATTAAAGCTTCGTTATCTATCAATATCAGCCAAAAAGCGGGAAAGGTTGGATTAGCGGGTATTGCACAAGGCATATCAGATAAAAGTTAACTATTTACTTATCATATACTATATAAAAATTAATGTGTGTTTGCTTGCCTCTGGATCAAATTAAAGACTATCTTATATATTTCGAGTTGAAGAGGAAGGGAATAAAATGGTGAAAAAGGGGTAAAAAATGATAGCTAAGATAATTGTTAAGATAATAATTAATACAGGACTAGCGAAGTACGCCGGGTTTTGCCTAGTGAAACTTTTATTTATATGGATTATTTTGCTACTCGCCTAAGTATCACTATGTATGCTGCATATCGTGTTAGCTGTGATCTGCGAACCATATTTCAAAATACGAGGCTATAGATATCTGGATACTGGATCACGGTCAATATATATTATAGGTAAAAGTGCCCTAAGAGTTAAGGTTAGATTTAGATCTATGTTAATTTAAGATTGTACTTAAGTAAGATAAGAAGCCCGGTGTTTAGAAAAAATCCTGTTTGTACGCTGATGGCGCGCTGTACATTATGTTTGATAATCAATATTTTACCCAAAAACTTATTTTCTCGACCAAGACTGTTTTTAATATTTTGAAATAATGAAAAATATAATAAAAAAAAATAATTGGTTTAAAATAAGAAGTATAAAATTTATAATGACTCAATTCTTGGGTTCTGGAGGCACAAAGGCGGAATTGAAACAAGAGAGGCTCGAATCAGACTTTGTATAGGACCACAAGGACTTTTTGGGAAAACGGTGATAGGAAGAGGACGAGTGAACTACTGAAATTAAGTAGGTTCGAGCTTATAACGATGATGTACATTGCGATAGGATACTATGGATTGATAGCACATCTATATAGAATAGGCTGTATTTAGTAAAATGGTTGTAGTGCATATGGCATATGCACTACTTTTGCTGCTATTGGGGGTGCATTGCGGACGCGAACTAGTACTGGACATGAATCTCCTCAATATCATCGATTGGAGCAGTCTAAATATGTTACAGAATCAGAGTATTAATTACAAGCGATCACGGGACATCGTTTACTTGATGAATTGAAGTTTTTTTTTTTTTTTTGTTATGTCCAGCATAGAAGAGCGCACAACAGCCCCATTAAGATATAGATATAAGTCTTTTTGACTTGATACAGTTAAGCAGGATCAATCTTTCAACCTAACCCAATTTGTATGTCAAAACTGGTTTTTAGTTTTAACCTTTTATCATTTATATTGTCCCTGGAAGTTAGCACATTTCAAGGGAATATTAAAAGCCCTTATGCTATAATAAAATAAGTTAAAATATTTAATTAATTTCTTTTATAATCTTTAGTATGAAATATTAATTTATCAATTAAGAATATAAAAAACAGGATAAAAATTTTATTGAAAATGAAAAAGAGCAAATTGAAGTAATTTGTCGATCATCAGATCTTATTTGATTCTTATAGCCATAAAAGCAAAAAACCTGTATCTTTTTAGATAAAATCTGTCTGTTTATTACAATATATATGTGTATTGTTATCATCATGTTCTGGTAATAAAGAACGCTTTTCCAAATAAAACAAAAAGCATTATAAGCATTATATTTTAATTCATTTGAAATTATAGATATAAAAATTTTTTAAATTTAAATTTATCATATGTGAACATTGAAGTGTGTGTGGTAGTGAACGGCCAGGTAATTCAGCTAATAAGCCATTTGTTTTAACATGACCAAGTTAAAAAGAGATAACAGTTCATAAATTTGAAAACAATTAATGGCGACTATTAAAAAGTAGAATTATCTGCTGAGTTCAACAAACGTCATCATCATCGTTATTATTATTATCGTAAATAAATGAAATGGAAACCGAAAAAAGTAAACCTTATTTATTTTAATCAAAACGTTTAATTTATTTGTCTGTTAATGACCGACAGCGCTGGGTTTATTACGATTAAGGATATCGTAAGACAGGAAATATGAAATTTACTCTTCCCTTACACACACATTCGGTTGAACATACATCTTTGAAGCTAACAGGGTACAGCACATGTTAAATTTTTATGATCCAACGAAAATCTTTTAAAGAAAGGAGTGAGAAGAAACAGAAGAGTCCAATAGAAATTTTACAATTATGAATAAACGACGATCAAATGAGCAATACAACAAAATAAATACACACATATACAGATGCACACATGTGCAGACTCAATCACACAGGATTAATCCAAAAACAAATATAATCGTGATGCCATGTGGTTAATAATAACAAATGCCGAAAGGCAATTAAAATCAACAACAAACAAAAGCCGACCTTTAATTAATAAATTATAAATGAAAAACAAAAACAAAAATAAAAACAGGTCTTCTTATGCTACAACAGATAACGATTAATTGTAAACATCACAAAAAAACTAACAAACCGACGAACAACAAATTGGCTTAATTTTCAGGAAGGCTATCAGTGTTACCAGACTATTAGCGTTATGTCATTTACAATCTAATTCAAAATCTGGTATTGCATCACTAAGTTTTTTTGTTCCTCTTCATAGTAACATAAGTAGATACATATTCAGATATTTCTAATCTTACAAACAACAGTACTTACTAAGCAAAATATTAAAAATACATTTTCTGTACACCCAATTCTGTTTTTAAATGGTAGATACCTTCCAGGAAAAACCGCGTTAAAAAAGACGTGAAGTACATAGAATAGAAGGAGATTAGTTCCTTGCCCCTTTACAAAATATTTACATACGTACTTATCAAATCAAATATTTATTTAAAAATGCAACTTTTATAAGACTTTCTAGAAAACCAAATTAAGTTTATTTTGGTTTATTTTATAAAAACAAAAGTCAGTTAAAATCTGAGGGAATAATAAAATTGTCGCAGTCCAAAAACTCAAAACTCGTTCAAGAAAGCAATAAAATTAATGAACAAAAGGTACTTAAGCCAATTCTTAAAGCAAATTAAAAATAATAAAAAATTAAAAAAAAACCGACAAGGTGAGTAGTTTTAAAATTACGGTTATTAAAAATATGTTTTTTTAATTTCAATCAAATAGCTACTTCAAGCCTTGCTAAATCGAATAAAATCGTGTAGAAAAGTATCAGATTTTGTAGACCGTGTTATTTAAAAATCGCGTAAAAACAGACCGCGTAAAAACAGAATAAGGCTAGGGAATCTTCAAAAGATATTGGTAGCCCGGGGTAGCCAATATATGCGATTCGCTGCATGGCTTATTCTCTGGCTTGCCGTGCGCCGACGTACTAAACCCAAGCCTCGTTCGTTCACCTTCCATTCATACGCCCCTGGAACCACTGTAAAGTATTACTTCAGGGGTTTGGTGATTCAGCGAATGTTGCTATCTAATACTGCATATCTTTCTCTATCTGCAGTTCTTTGTTGAACGAAAACTTGCCTTGTGAAAACACAAACTAGGTTCCAATTCTTAATGTCCGTCAGCATGAGGTCAACAATGCTTTCTGGCATAATACGGGTTCGGATTGCTACATCCGAAGAGTTCCGCTGGTTTGCATATCGAGTGCAATCGAAGAAAACATACTCTGCGGTTTCCCTTACGTTCAGGCATTCTGGGCATATAAAAGGTGTTGAAATTTGAGGTATCATTTTGATTTTGCTGCCATTTTTTCTACTTCTAATTTTTGTTCTACATTCTTACTTTCAGATTCTAAATACATTCCGGTTAGTTAATATGGAACGTCACACGAAGGAACAACGTGTTTTTATTATTACAAAATTTTTTGAAAAAAGGCAAAAGTTTTATGAATTTAAGTTTAAAGATTTTCTAATTAGAAAATTGGTGTGGTTTTTGGTCCGAAGGAATCATCGGACCATATTTTTTTGAAAACAATAATTTAAATGCGATTACGGTCAATAGAGATCGCTATTTTGCATTTTGTGGCGAAAAATGTATGATTTAAACGTAGAGAATATGTGGTTTCAACAGAATGGTGTCACTTGTCATACAGCCAGAAAAACAATTTATCTTTGTGAGCCTGCCAAACTAGTAGGTGGGAGGGGGTAACTTGACCGACATAATTTTTCATTTTTAACCGGAACCTATTTGTGATAAATTGAAATACAAATATTATTAATATTTGAAAAACAAAATCTTTTTCTATTAAAATTAAATTGATACTTCAATTTTGGACACCCTTTATTATCACTGTCATTAGCATATTTCAAAAAGTATGTTCTAAAGCACCTGTCCGCGCTTCCTTTCCATCCATTCCGCTAGCCTCGGTATAAGTTTGTATGACCACTTTCCCTTTGTGGCAGTGGCCCAATCACGTCGCCTTCTCTTAACTGCGTTACCCCCCATCCGGTCAGGATGAGCTATACCTGTCCTCTTCACGAGATCGTTCTCAGTCTCAATATCCGGCACTAGTCCCGTAATCACGAAGCCCGCATCCGTAGACACCGTGCGAAAGGCAGAAGCTAGGGGTCGCTTCTGCTTTCATTTCCTCACTGCTGACCTCTAGTAATTCATTGTGGCGATCCCCGTCTTGAACAGCGTATGTTATTGCTGCTCTCTGGAGGAAAAGACTTTCGACGATAGATTTCAGCCTTGATGCTCATATCGTGGCCGGTGGGCGAAAACTGCTCAATTTCTTCATCACCACTTTATCCACCGAGCCCCAGTGATTGTTCTCGACATCAGCACACATCTCTTTGTAACAACAAGTCTTGCTTTGCGCAATTACTTTTTCAGATTAATCTTCTGTGTTCTGTATTCTTCCTACAGATCAGTAAATTTTTCCTAGCACGTAGCCCTTTAACACATCCTTGTCGCACGTTTGCACTTCCAACTTCGATCAGTGATTTCTGCATTCCACCAGTAGACATTTTTTCTGCCAAGTAGCTAACGCTTCATATTCATAGATGCATTACAAGTCCCCGCAGCAAAGCGCATTAGTCTGGCTGCCTTATCGTTCGCGCTGCCGGTTAACCGAATGTCTTCCAATGCGAGAACAAAAGATTCTTTGTCGAAGGTAGAATCCCTCCATAGGGGTGCGGCCTTTGTAGTTAAAGATAATAGCCTGACGGTCACTGTGTGTATACACGTCATATAGGTTCCAATCGCACGAGGTTGCTAGTGCACCGCTAATGAACGTTAAGTCGATCTTAGAGCACCTACCGTTCCTAGAAAATGTGTCCTTTTTCCGTAGTTTAATAGAACCACTTCCAACGTTGCAAATGCGTCCAATTGGCACTCTGCCTTCTGGTTCGTGTAGGATGAGCCCCATTCTACTGCCAATGTGTTGAAGCCTCCGGCAATCACTATGGGTGTTAAATTGATTGTTTAATTGACGAGGTCATCTAGTGTGCATTTGTAAACTTTAACTGACATACTGGGAGAAAGATAATAGCTGAAGAAATGTACCCTATTGACAGTGTTCCTAATAAAGTCCTCTCTTCTGCCATCAACATTTTCTGATGGGAATTTTTTACACGTCCATATTGATACCTTATTGAAAATTCTTGTGACCCACCGCTGTTTGTCGAGTTCTCCATAGTATTCTCCCAATAGTGCCAGATCTATCTTCATATCCCGCACAGTCTGTTTTAGAAGCACCTGTGCCGCAAACTGGTTCAAGTTCAGCTGAATAATTCTCATCTCCTCTTGCCTAACAACTTCCAGCAGGCTGCAAGGTCCCAGGGGCACTTAGGTCTCCTCGAACATGTTCGGTGTCGCTATCACGGGTCACAAAGTGGGCAATATGCGTTGGATAGACAAGTGCCAGCTAATTGGTCATGACCACCACATTTGAAACAGTGTTTGGACTAATCATTGTCGCTTCGGCAGTTTTTTTACTTGCCCAAAGTTTACGCACTTGTAGCATCTTCCTGGTGTCGCTCTTCTCAGTATTCGTCAAACTGTTCACCCTACACGCAGCTTACCCTCGTCTTCAGCCCTGTTGACCAACCTCATGAGTATCGTAATTATGGCCGTCCGTTTGTCTTCAGGGACGCTTCTAATAGTCCTGAGCGCAGACGGCTGAAATTCTTCTCTTTGGTTCCTCCATGCGGTGATTATGTAATACTCTGTAGTTACCTCGTCCAAGTATCTTAACTCTAAAGTCACTTTCTGAATTAGTGCTTTGACCTCAATATCTTTCGAGAGTATGCTCCCTATCCGAGCCTGGTGTAGCAGCTCAGCTGATCTTCTGAATGCTAGAAGTATTTCACCCTTCTGTGTCTTTTTTACTAGATGAACATCTTTGCAGACTGGCTTAAGCTCTGAAGCGCATCTTAATTTTTTAAGTATATCAGCCAGGGATAGCTTCTCAGTAGGTTTTATTATCACCAAATCCTAGAAAGTTTCCTGCGCTTTTTAGTCTGGATGACACAATAGTTAGGCTTTTGACTGATTTCACCTTGGTTAGATAGCCCAACTGCAGTGCAGTTCATTACGGCCACCGCAGCGACATTAGCTCTCCTTGTAGGTACTTTATTCCCGTTTTTAACTGCCCAATATTTTATTTCTCTGGCCGACTACACTTGGTCTTCTTAGGCGGTGTTTTCCTGACACTTCCTATCTCTCTCTCGTCTTCTTAGACGTAATTGTTGATTTCCCCATTTGAGTTGTTTGCGTATACCTGTCGGTTGTTTACGCCTTTTTCGCCGGTACTGGGCTTTGCTTCTAGCTTCTTGTTGATGTAGTGTCGATATTAAGATCACTAAGTAGCACATTGCCTGGTGTATAGATCTCCTTCGTCCTCCCAACATCTCCTACAATTCTTAAACTTTCTCTCTAGTCCTGAAAAATACTTATGTGTCCTTTTCGGGGCTTGGCAGAATATTAGTTGGCGTGCCTTCGTTCATGGATGGTGGAGATGATCTGGTACTTATTTGCACCGATAGACTAAGACTAGAAATTTGCAAAATCATTTATCAATTAAAAAATAAAATGATTTCGATAAATTTATCAATCTGGCGAATAATAATTGATTACTTGAATTCAAGCAGAATTTAAATAAGGCAGTCTTAACTCAAAATTGAATACAACACTGTAGTAAAACTGTGCGGTAAATGTTAAAAACTATTCAATGTCAAAAACTGTTAAACTAATATAACACGGTGCGACAAAAACAATACCTGGCAAGGAATACTATTTTTCTGATAGGCGCTGCAGAACAGAACAAGTATTTGTTTATAGAATTTTCGAAACACCTCCAAAATCTCGAGTTGCAGGTAAAAACTGATTATTCGGACCTTCATGCACTTATAAGCTGATAACTTAGCTGAATATTATCCGATTTTAAGTTTCTTTTTGAATTTCGAAAGAAAAGATACGTATTTTAAGTGACATATATGTATGTTTGTCGTTTATATAGCTCTGAAGAATCTGGATGTATTTCCAACCAGAACAAATTTATTTTATATAATAAGTGTTCATGCAAAATCGTATGTTTTGATGTGGATGCGAGGATGCCTCTAACTCACAATATGTCATATGACGATATTGCATTATAAACGCACTGCATCGAAATTTTGTGACACAACAACTGATTTTGAATGATCTTCACGGAATTCGTCGGCGACCGAACTACGACCACGATTGAATTCACTATACCAGCCATATACTGTAGTTTTTGATGGTGCTTTATCGACCCATTCTTGTTGAGATAATCCACATCGAAAGTTGTGAAAAATAATGCAACGAAAAACCTTTTCTTAAAATTTCCATTTTTGACCAAATTAATTTTTTTAACTCACGGTTAACAAAACAAATAGCCCATCTCTATCAAAAAGTTGTGAGTACGTTTATGCTAAAAAAGGTCAAACTTCATTATAGTATTGCCAGATTTTAGCTATTGACATTAGTGTTGCCAGTACACGATATATAAATAGTACCCTTCAAAACAAATGCAAGGTTAAAACTTTCGTTTTAAATTTAATTCAATCTGGCAACTTTTAAATCGAACAGTTAAAAAAGAGACTTATCGTTTTATGCCGTATTTTCTTATAGAATCCGTGGCAAGTGTCATCCTTTAATGCATTTTTTTAAGTTGGAATATGACAGTAAAACAAATTCACATGGCTCTTGAACAATATTTAAAATATATTTTTTGTTTAAGATGCGTTGTATTATTTTTTAACGAGAATATAATAATAATGAACTTATAAAATATTAAAAAATAGTATGATTATATCAGTAAAACAATTAAAATTATTATTATATTATATTTATATGTGCTTAAATGAAAAGAAGTCAGCAGAGAGACGTGACTATATTATACCCTACAACCAAACGTATTTTTTCATATAATAAAGTTCTTATAAAATTGTTAACTGGACAAATACTGTAATATGACAACACGTTATGCATGCTACAAACGTCATATGTATGTACGAACGCTAGCAAACCATTGTGCTTCTATTGCTTCTATTGTGTATGTATCTTGAGTAACGAATCTCATGTTTTACTTAATGGGTAAATCAACAAGTAGAATTAAAAAGTTTTGTGTGAAAGCAGCCGGAGGCAGTTTAGGAGCTGCCAATGCTCTCGGAAAGATGAACTGTTTGTGGGCCGGCGGCATCATAGCAACGTGCTTCTTCCAGAATGATAAAAATCACAACGTTACAGCCAATGGTGTAAAGTACCATATGATGATTACTGTCTATTTTTTGCTCCAAATGGAAGTATTAGATTTGGTTGATATCTGGTTGAAAGTTAAAGTAGGGATTAAGGAGTGAATGGAACAATATACATAAGTCCGCAATTTCGCGCCAATCTCATGCAGTTGATGCCCCTACGTTTGGAAGCAGTGACAAAAAAAAAAGTTTTTGCTTTCATGTACTAAAATAGTATCTGATATTTGACTGTCTTATTTTGAGTTTGACTTGAAATTTGTTAGTTTTGTTTTATTTCATTATTTTAAAAATGGTTTTGAATAAAACATGCTAAGTATTATACATTGTTTTAAAGTTTTTTTTTTAATATTCTTCAACTCTGCATCAAAGCTTTTTTCATTGAAGTGAACAAATTGGCATTTGAATAATCTCATACCTGGGGTCCAATTATACGTTTGAGCCACTGTATGTGCTATCAAATAAAAAAAATTGGAACCAACTTTGTCGTACAACTTAAAAAATTTTATAATTTTTACAATGTGTAATATAGGAAATTTTTCATAGATTTTACTAATTTTAAGTCGCTTGAGGCAAAGAAAAAATTTAAAATAATTTGAATTATCACTTTATATATAATATATTAAACCCAAAAATAATTCAAGTTATTATTCAAACCACCTAACCACAAACTGCATCATACGGTCGCTTTCTTTGGATGTAGTGGTTTTTCGAGGACTGTGTGTAGATTTTGTGAGCTCTATATGCAATTTTGCTTACATAACCGCCTAATTGAAAATGAGCCTCATCACTAAAGATGCTTTTATTGCAAAATGTGGTTCAAAATTTTGTAATAAGAGCGAAAGTCTGCCGACGTGCTAGAGGTGGACACTTGCCCGACATCATATTCCATTTTTAATTCCCATATTTCTATATTATATTGGTTTGAATAAGACTGAATAAAAAAATATGGTTTTAAGCTAATTTACTTCCAACCTCAAATTTGCCCACCCTTTATATGACTTTTTTTTATTAAAAAATTAATATATAAAAAAATATCTTAGGATAGGTTTTTTTGCTTTAAATATTTTTTTGGCGGTTGGCGTGTCCCTTGTTCTATTTTGTCAAAATTTTGCATATTTCTATATTTAGGTCTAATAAATGCCTGCACAAAATTATATTTATCTACGATGACTACTTCTATTTCTGTTCATTCACTGTATGAGGACAACGCACTGTGTGACGTATTCTTACTTTTTCTATAATACAAAAGCAAACTATGACGGTAATATTCCAAGCGTTCACCCATTTTTAAGTGTAGATAACTTCTCATAGAACAATGCGATTTTAATAATTTCATATAACAAAGATTAAAATGTCACCTTTCAAACAAGCTATACGAGTAGTGTTGCTTGATGCAATTAATATTACCAGAGATATCTATGGACAATTTTTAACTGAACTTAATCTCGTACACAATATATAAGAAAAATAAGCTCATTTGTAGAACAAAAAACTTTTTTAAAAGTAATAAAGCCGTTTTTACTAGTTTTCACTAGTTTTCATTTAAGGACCAATTCAAAACTAACAAATCCCACATATATATTGAAAAGTAAACTATCTATAGAATTTGAAAGAGTTGTCACATCAAGATCGAGGTTGCGAATTAGATGAGGGTTCTACATTACCCGAAGCTGCTCTACTTTTTTTGTTTACTAAGATTGGTAGTGGTTTCTCCTAAACATCCTGCGTTTCCTGGAAGTCTCATGGTAGGCTGCTCTTAGAACAACTTATAGAATAATGATTGGTTCTATTGAAAATAAAATTATTTTATTACCATACTTTACTCATTTTAAAAGTATAACAAAAAAATGTTAAAGAAAACTCTATTACCGAAGTGTTAATATGAAATTAAACTTGCAACCTGTGAAATAAAACCCCACATTATATTCATTTTATAACATGAATAAGTTTGTTTTGTTATATTCGACCATGACAATACACGCCGTGAACAAGTATGTATGTATGTAAATTCGGGTTAAAAACGAGCCAATTTCACGCTTCATCAAAAATGAGTTTTACAACAAAAAAAAAAAAGTAAGAACAACAAAATATAAATAAACACAAACAAGAATTAGTTCTTTACAGTTTTATTTGGTAACAACAGAAATGAAAGGTGTAAACAAAAGGTCAATAAACAAAATTAAATTAAAACTAAGACTCCGCATAAAATGAATAGGGACGAAAATTACAAAACAATTACATTATTTTTTATTTCAATCAAATGATAACCAGAAAACTTTAGATTAAATACTGTTTTACTAGAATTTCAAAATCTTATACAATTTTTTTGGAATTCGTCATGTTTTGCTTCCCTAGTTTGATTGTTTTTGACCTTTTTAAATTTTTCTGTGTTCTCACTGAGAGAGACTCACAGACCTATATTCACCCTCTCAACAAATTAAATTAAAACGAATGAACCAGAGCAGGTAATCAAAAGGTGTGTATTCATTATATTATGATGCAATTACAACAACAACAATAATAATAATTTATTTTCTTGTTAGTCACCATTAATATTAAAGAGAGCTGATGGACAGACAGCAACTCCTGTTTTACTGTCAAATTTGGAATTTGCACATGCGCAAACATTTGGACAACAATCATTCGAACTCATACAGAACCTGTTTAATTTTATATTGGACATTGTAATTATAATCATTATTACAATTGAATTTCCGGTTCTTCTACACACACAAACACACATAGTGGCCTTTCTTTCTGAGTGATATAGCATTACCTAATGGACAGATGTCAGAGGAAATGTTAAACTATTTCAATTCATTTCACATCTATGCAAAAGGCAAACAAACAAGAAAGAAAGAAAAAAAAATGCGATTTTGATGATCGCACTTAATTGCGCAATTAAATAAAACGAAATTCATTCATTCATTTATGTGACCATTTACGCAATTATACATGTTCTTTCGTACACACATACATACCTGTACTTTCAATATTCATTTACTTATTGCCTTTGTATAAATGTTGCTCTTGAACAGGTGGCGTTTGTTGTTTTCATTGTATTTACGTTTTCACAAAATTATCTCCTAGATCAGCTTATAATAGACATACATATGTATGTACGTATGTATATATTACTTGATAATCGTTCTACCATTCTCATTTTTCCTCACATCATTAATGTTTTTGTCTTCCTTTTTGTGATTGATAATATTTATACTGATTTTTTTCCAATCATTTAATTAGTATATACATATGTACATACTATATATTAAATTAATTTTATCAATTTAAGTCATCCTTATTGTGTATTAATTACGTCAGATTGCTGTTCTTAAACATAAATTTTATAAAATTATTTATTTTTATTTTTATTAATATTTTTGTTTTTCCTTAAAAATGCGGATTGAATTTTTATTTTCATATCGCACACGAAATCATGAATAGTGAGAACTTAACATTTTGATATGTTCCGCAGAGATAAAAAACTGTTTTTAAAACATTGTTGTAAAATTAAATTGATCGGTTATGGAGTTTTGGTATGTTACCACTAATTGATCACAGTGTTACCCATAAAGGACCAATTAATCTAGAAGTAACGTAGACGTGACGCATCAGCCGATAGGATAACTAAATGGAGAATATATACAAATGGTTAGTTGTTCTGTAACGAACGCAACGTAAACTTGGTGTTTCTGTTTTTAACAGAATTTTTATATGTTTTAACTTCACCCACAAAATCAGCTGTTAACAAAGAATTCGCGCTTAAATGAAACAAATGAGGAAAAATGAAAAAGTGTGTGTTTTAAATTATAATTATTAAATAATAATAAATTTAAATAAAATGGATGATGAAAAATGCATATTGTTGGTTGAAGGGCATGAATTAATTCATAATTTATTTGTTTGTTTCTTTTTTCTTTTGTTGTTTACACACAGGCAGTTGAAAACAGCTGACACGTTTTTACTTCACCAACTAACTGTAGAATTAGCCAGACGTAAATGTAGAAGCCGTAAATACAGTTGTATCAGCTGATCGCTTTTGTTATATGAAAAGCTATGAGAGTGCTTACTTGACCGGTCTGTTGAAAATAGAATTTGACGGCAACGTTACGTGACTTTTGTCAAGCAGTGATGCACTGTTTGTATGTATAAGAATAAAAAACATAAAGTATATTTATAAGTATAATACATTGTATATATCCAGTAATGTATGTATGTGAAAAACCAGAATTATAATCTAATAACATATAAAAGTGAATCTATTATTCTGTTTTTTTTTTACCTTTTTTATCAAATAGTAATAACTATTTCAGCCTAAGATATTTTTAAATAAAAATTTCTTTACCTTTTTATAGGTATTTCGCTACTTATTTGTGTAGCTTTGGCAGAAAATATGTACTTAATTGTATTTATTTGTAATAAATTACATATAAGTGTATATATTTTTTATTGATATAAAATTAAAATAATTTTTGTTTTAAACCCTTAAGCTTCAGAAATTATTAAAATTTAAATATGAAAGTTTAAAGTAATGTTTTGGTAACAATTAAATAATAATTAACAAATTAAATAATTTCAAATAATGTGCAAATTTTTAAGTGCCATTAATGTTGTGCACTGCTGTTATTATTTTTTTCATATACACGGGTTTGTGTTTGACGTATGTATACCTAATTTTTTTTTTTCTTCTTTATGTCAAAAACACATGACACGTTTTTAAGTGTTTTATAAGTGGCATTACATTTACATTTACGTTTTCTACGGTCGGCCAATGAGACCTTAAGTGGCAAAACGTTTACATTTACGATACATGCCCTTAACGTAGACGGGAGAGTATGGTTAAGCCCTCATTAGCCGGCCGTTGAAAACCGTAAGTGTAAACGTTTTCCAATTATAAACACTTAAAAACGTATAAAATGTTTTTGTCAATGTGTGTATATAAATCAGTTTCCCGCAAAGAGCAGCTCTTCTCTTCTGTTTTCACATGTACGTACTCACACGCATAGAAAAAAATAAGCAAAAAATAAACAAAGAGAACTACAGAGAAAACAAATGGAAAAATACAGTGCAAAATGGCCTGAGTGAGAGCTCTCAAATTACTACCGCAGTTGTAAAAAGAATTAATATTAGTTTGACGGACAATGATATAAATAATTAAAAATGGATAATAGAGAAGAAGGCTCATATGGAGCATAAAGTTATTTATCAAATAAATGCTATTTTATAAAAAGTCAACATACAAATGTTTTTCTTTCTCCCTAGTTCACGATATATTAATGTAACCAAACTTTTTACACACCAAATTAAAGTTATTGGGAATATATTTTACGTTACATCCTTCTTTTTTTGTTTATCAAAATGTCAAGATACTACTTAGTAAAATGTTGAAACTAAGTGGCCTACATATCGAAAACTAGTCGTTGCTGATCCAAAGGTCTTTTTAATTTTACCTAAGAATTACATATACACATACACTGGCGAGCAAAACTGGATACAAAATCAGCGTTTTTTGGTTAAATGTGCAATTTATTTATAATAACCAAAAGGACGATTTTTTTGTAATTTGAAATAATTATGTTTTATTCATTTTAGGATAAAAATATGTATTTAGAATAGTAATAACACAACAAAATCAAAAAAATTCAATTTAAGAATATAATGCAACTCTAAGTACTCAGTTTTGCACGTTTTCGATATGAATAATAACAGTGGTGAACCACATCTGAAAATAGTAGATAATACGAAATACGCATGCGTTGGTGGTCTATTTTTGTTAATTCCTATCATTGTTAATTTTTATCAGTAATAGCGGCTTTATAGAGCAAAATAAAACCAAAATGAAGAAAATTAATATTGACGTCGAAAATACTATAGTATCTTTGACTGAAAGTGTATATTCATCTAGAGCAATTGCAAAAAAAGTTAATTTGAGTCAACGTTCAGTGATTAAAGTTCAAAAAAAGCGAAATGCAGCTCCTAAAATGAATGTTGAAGGTCGCCCTCGGTTACTAAAGGATTCTGGCGTGCGCCTAATGGTCCGAGAAATGAAAAAAAATTCCATAAAAATACCCAAACAGAATCCACAGAATCGGTTTAGTAGCAAGTGTTAAAAAGAAAAAGCCAGCTCTTTCAGATAAAAACATAAAAGCACGTTTGGAATTCTGCAAAAACATGAGCATTGCACCATTGATGATTGGAAGCGAGTTATTTGGTCTGGCGAGATAAAAATCAATCGATTCCAATCTGATGGTAAAGAATATTTTTGGAGCAGACCTCATGAGTCCATTCAAAAGCATCATGTAAAACAAACTGTTAAACACGGCGGAGGTAGCTTTATGATTTGGGGCTGTTTCACATGGTGGCACTTGGGTCCAATAGTAAGGATTAATGGTGTAATGAAGAAGGAAGACTACCTCCAAATTCTGAAAACCCATTTACCCGATTTCGTTGATCGCAGCACCTATCCGGACGACGAAGTCATTTTTCAGCAGGATGGAGACCCTAAGCACACGACCAAAATTGTAACATAATAGAGCGCCTACCAATATTGAGGAACTTTGGAACCGTTTGCAGTTAGAATGGGGCAATATTCCTAGTGAATTTAAAGAGAACTTGGTTGAAAGTATACCGAGGCGCATTAAAAATGTTATTAAAAACAAAGGATTATGGATACCATACAATAATTGCAACTTTATAATTGCACTAAAGAATCATGCAAAACTGAGTACTTGGAGTGGCCTTATGTTTTTATA
Organism: Wohlfahrtia magnifica; assembly: GCA_023159175.1. NCBI lineage: Eukaryota > Metazoa > Arthropoda > Insecta > Diptera > Sarcophagidae > Wohlfahrtia > Wohlfahrtia magnifica. The sequence continues at coordinate 19,798 of JAKWBJ010000315.1, read as the reverse complement.
TTGAATTTTTTGATTTTGTTGTGTTATTACTTTTCTATATAAATATTTTTAACCTACAATGAATAAAAAATAATTATTTTAAATTAAAAAAAAAAATCGTACTTATAGTTATTAATTTATAGCACATTTAACCTAAATATGCTGGTTTTGTACTCGCTTTTGCTCGCCAGTGTAATTGCTTATCTATCATTAGCGTGAAAATGTTTATTAAAGCTAATTTTTTAATTTATTTTGTATTAAAAAGTAGTAATATTTTTTAAAATCCGATTCACATTTTCTAAAATATATTTTAAATTTATTCAAATTACTTTGTTCAATTGTTTTAAATTGCTCTTTTTAATTGTGTGCAAAAAGTGCCAAAAAAAATGGGTAAAAATTCCTTCATATAATTTAACATACAAACAGACCATCACTGCTTGACAAATGTCACGTAACGTTGCCGTCAAAATCTATTTTCAACAGATTGGGAAGTTACAGTTACATTACATTGCGGTCAAGTAAGCACTTTCATAGCTTTTCATATAACAAAAGCGATCTGCGACTACATTTACGGCTTCTACGTTTACGTTCGGCTAATTCTACCTTTACTTCTAGATTAATTGGGCTTTAAGGTTTGTTTGTGGTGTTGCAACTATGGCGTTACAATGAGTCACGTCTTAAATCTTCAAATGTAAGACGTTGTATATTGCATTTGAGCAAACTTTTATACGAATAATATGTCTCTTTAATGTCTACTTTAATGCATATTAAAAGGATAACAATTCCTTAAGATCATATGTATTTTAAAAATTGATTTAAAGAAGATCTTTTGTTAGATATTCACTTATAAATATTATCACATCAAGTCCTTTATTTTTTGCTATAATCTGTTTTAGCTTAGTTTTGTTATTAAATTTTGTATTACAATCTTTTATTTGGCCAATATTCTGTACCGTCTTACTTCATATGGTATACAGCTCAACTAATGTTAGGCCATTAAGCAGCTTCTCAATGAAACCAAAGCTTATAGCAATAAAAATCAATTCACTTGAATTTGGATTTAAATTTTTTAGTTCATCTATTGTAATTTTAATGCCTTGAGACTCCGCACTATTCAATGTGAAGAGAACTTCTAAGATCTTTTTATAATTGTAAGCGTAGTAATTGATGACTGAAAGCCAAGTTCCCCAACGAATTATAACTGAATCGGAAGACAATGGAAAGCCTGCATACATTTGTTTAAAAATTTCAACTCTATTTTTGAGCTTTCAAGTGTACTTTCTTTACACTTGCAATTACTTTATTTATACATACTTTAGTATTGATCACTAACACGTTCGCACAAATGATGCAGTCCATGAGCAATGCAAGCTTAATAACTTTACTAGGTTTTATCAAATACGAAGCGTTGTCTGTCATAAATAGCAAAATCAAGTTTTTATTTAAATTTAGGTCCAATATCTTTAACGAGTCTTCAGAAAGTTGTGCAATTGTGAAGTGATTGGTTTTGTCCTAAGAAACAAGGTTAATTAAGAATTTTTTACTTGATGTTTTTTCATAGTGTGTAACACCTACACCAATATTTGCGGCATTTTTTCCTGTGGCATCAGTTGTTTGTCTTTTGTGCATTTGTGTATGTCATCAAAGCATTTTGGTAAATATTTTTGACATACAAACATGTTTTAAACGTTAAACGCTTTCTGCTCGCATATTCTTTTTAAAAAATATGTTAAGATCTTGGTAAACGGTAATAAACTTAATTGAGATATAGATGGCGCAATAAATTTAAATTGATAGATAATTCAAAATGCCAATACTGGGCCAGAATTTAAAACAAAACTTACTGAAAAATAATTTAGAGCACAAAAAATACAAACATGTGCTAAAAAGGTTCAAAATTATCTAGCGGCATACCCAGTTGTTCACAAAAACATTTACAATTGTATTCGCCTCTTGATTGGGTACGGCATACACTTCCGGCCATTTGTTGAAATAATCCACCATCACCAGAACATAACGATTTCCTGCATTACTGACAGGAAAAAAGTCTGCTACGTTCATCACTATCCGCTCGAAGAGTGTGCTCGTGTTATATTGTTGCAGCTGACCTTAGCTTCTTCTTACTGGACGTTTAGCTGCAATATTCTGGGTACATTAAGTCAGTGGTTTAACGTGAGTACCTGCCCTAGGACGTTACCTCACGGTGCCAAAGCACGAGTGAATATAATGCGTACATTAAGTCAGTGGTTTAACGTGAGTACCTGCCCTAGGACGTTACCTCACGGTGCCAAAGCACGAGTGAATACAATGCGTCCACCAACGCCCCCACCTATGATTAAAATCACCATTGAGTACCAATTTAAAGCCATGTTATTTGGACATGACCTCACACCTTGGTAAGGTGCCGGAGACTATCTAAACTCCTACCGATTTATGGGTCACGGCACCCGGTTAAAAATGTAACTCCACACCGAGCCAACATAGCTCTCCCCGCGATTTGGGTTTAAACCACAGCCACCACGTTGCTCCCACAAAAGGGGGCCTCACCATAGTCGGGCAGGAACCGAAATTCCTGGGGCTCCCGACAATATAATGCGTACATTAAGTCAGTGGTTTAACGTGAGTACCTGCCCTAGGACGTTACCTCACGGTGCCAAAGCACGAGTGAATACAATGCGTCCACCAACGCCCCCACCTATGATTAAAATCACCAGTGAGTACCAATTTAAAGCCATGTTATTTGGACATGACTTCACACCTTGGTAAGGTGCCGGAGACTATCTAAACTCCTACCGATCTATGGGTCACGGCACCCGGTTAAAATGTAACTCCACACCGAGCCAGCATAGCTCTCCCCGCGATTTGGGTCTAAACCACAGCCACCACGTTGCTCCCACAAGGGGGCCTCACCATAGTCGGGCAGGAACCGAAATTCCTGGGGCTCCCGACACCCGTGGCACCAGAATTAAGCCTCCGGTCAGGCCTCGTAGCATAAATGCTACTACCAGTTTAAGTCCCAAACAACTTCGGACTGGTGACCAAGATGATATTAACAACAAACAAGAAACACTCAAACAACACAACAATAAACGGAGCCACCCTCACGGGAGAACTCAAAGTGACATCGTGCGCCACGGACACAATACACAACAACAAGAACACAACCAGTCAAACGCTGACCAGTACAAACACACAACACCCAAAACTGCAGCCACAAATCAAGCCGCAAACAGCAGGTCGGGAAACAGCAAACAGCAGACAATCAGCAAGCAGCATAACACATCAAAACCGTCAGCACCCCAGCGGGACGCCAAGCTAGAAAAAGGCTAGCCAGGAGACCGGTAAGATGGTGATGCAGGTTCAACCTCCGCTAAAAGTGCCGTCCTTCTACGCCTAAACACCTCAAGGGCAAAAACGCCCAACCTACCATAAGTACGATCGTCCAACAATACCCTACTGAAATCCCACACCCCCGCAGTATGAGTAATACCCATACTATCTAAATCCCTAACGTCATCATAGTCCGGGCACGAAGTCAGTACATGCCTCCAGTCCTCAGTTCCCCTCCCACACCGACAGTCCGCTGATCCAGTCTGGCCAATTCGATGCAAAAATGCATTGAAAGAGCCATGTCCCGTCAGTATGAACCCCAGACTCAAGCCAAAGCCAAAGTCAGGGTGTTCCCGTACGAACGTAACGTCCGGAATAAATCCATAAGTCACCCTTCCCTTGTCGCTGTTCGTCCATCTCGTCTGCCACCTATCTACGAGGCACCCCTGCAAAAGGGCCTTATACCTATCTCTCCCAGTCTCGAGCTCCGAAACAGAAAGCCAGTCGTTCGTCCCAAGTGGCAGTCCCCTCTTGACCCTGAAAGCAATGCTACGACGCACCACTTCCAAGTCAAGCGGAGGTACACCAACAAGGACCTGCAAAGCATCGGTAGAGACCGTCCGACACACCGGAACACATGCCAAGAGTGCAATTCTCTGACACGTGAGAATCTTACTCTGTCCAACAACAGACATGACCGTCTTATACCACACCGACGCGCCATACGCCGCACAAGCGACGAAAAGCCCATCGTATATGATACGGACGGCACGCCTGCTGAGTCCCCAATCACTCCTCAATATGCGCCTAACCTTTCCAACGATAGCTGCCAGCTTATGCCTGACATGGGTGAGATGAGCCTGGAAGCTCATACGCTCCCCAACAACTATTCCGAGGTACCTGACCTGAGTCACATAGCGAATGCTGTTGTCACCAATTCTAATGAGTGGAGGTCGCCCGGTTGACAATATGCCCTTAAGCAACATCATCACCGTCTTATCCACTGCGACGTCCACACCAACCCCTACACCCCACTCACAAGCAATGCGAATGGCCTGGGCACCCCTTCTCTCCAGCTCAGCACGAGACCGGCCTTCGATCAGGATGAGCAAGTCATCCGCATACGCACACAGTTTGAATATCAGCCCGAGCTGCCTCAACAGAGTATCCATCATGAGATTCCAAATGAATGGACCACAGATGGACCCCTGCGGACAACCCCGAACAACCTCCATCCAAACTGTTTCAAAGGATCCAACAACACACGCTTTTCTACCCTCGAAATAGCTGCTCCAAATGCCCATCTCACGACAGCCAACCTCCGATAGCCTTCGTAAGACCTTGTCCCACGAAAGATAATCGAAAGCTCCCTTAAAATCGATGAAAAGCCCAAGCACATACTTCGCAGATGATTGTTCGACAGAACTCTTCACATGCATCCAAGCGTCTTCGACGCATTTGCCTTCCCTAAAACCAAACTGGTAGCATGAAGGGCCCTCGCTGTAGCACTCCTTGAGTCTGTACACCATAACTCTTTCCAGCACTTTTCCAAATACTGGCAAGAGGCTGATGCCCCGATAAGAGCGAGGATTACTCCTCACTCTATCAGGCGACTTAAGGAGTACCACAACACGAGCACATTTCCATGCCTTCGGGAAGTAGCCCTCATTAATGCACCTACCGTACACCGCCTCCAGGTATTCAGGGATGGCCTTCCAGATGTTCTTACACATCTCTCCGGTCAACCCATCCAAACCTGGGGACTTCCTGCTTCTCACCCGACAAAAACAGTCATCTAATTCCGACCTCACCAAGTTTGGAGGGTCAGCAACCTCCACCGGTGGGGGAGGATAGTTGCCTGGCTCCGCCCTTGGAAAGAAGACCCCCAACAATGCGTCCGTGCAGTCCCTCCATGAAGACAACACGGTGTCGCCAACATGGAGGCATCCTATGTCCACCTGACTCTTTCTACCCCTGCAGATACGGTAAACCCTACCCCAGGGGTCATCCCTATTGTCCTGTACAAATCTCCTCCACTCGTCCTCCTTAACTGTTACAATCATGTCCTTGTACGTCTTAAGGCTGCCAAGATATTCGGTCCTACGCTGAGCTAGATCTTCAGCATTGGTACGCCTACCCCTCTGGAAACGTCTCCGGAGGTGTCGAACGCGCCGCCGCATCGTTTCCAACTCAGGGGTCCACCATTTGACCCTCTTGGGCTTCGCATAACTAGCTCGGCCCAACAGTGCATCATTCACCGCAGATGCCGTCCGGACAATCTTGTCAACCTGGTCGTCAATCGTTAGTAGCCTAAAGTCTTCAATTGGCACCGATGACAATGCCTCCCTAAAACAGTACCGATAATGGTCCCAATCAACGTCACGCGTTCGCCATCGTAAAACGCCACCAGTCTCCCTAGTCCGTTGTGGACAAGTAACCCTAATCTCGATGAGATTATGGTCACTTATCCCCCAATCGTCACAAACTCTCCAACTAAAGTCCAAAGCAGTAATTGCCGCCCCATTCGCAGCTGTCACGTCAATGTCACTGACGCCCATTGGCCCATCGAAAGTATATAGCTCACTCGGCTCATTCAAAACGCTCAAATCTCTCGAGAGCAACCATTCACTAAGCACTCCTCCTCGTATGAGGTTCGGATGTCCAGACCCAAGTCTGGAAATCTTACTGAACCACATACGAGAGGAGGCGTTCGCATCTAGGCCGAGGATAACAGGAATACTACTCGCCGCGAGTAGTACCGTATCCATATACCCTAGATAGGGTTCCAATGAAACGCCAGGCCTACAGTAGATGCTAGCCAGAAACATCTCCCCAAACCACCCTTTAACCCTAACACACACCCCAAGCTGGCTATCAACTGATTTCGTACAGTCCACGTCGCTGTCCCTAACTATAATCGCGGCCTTTCCCGCACCGTCAGTAAATACGCGAAACCCCCCCTTGAATCCCCCTAACATCACCATTCGCGAAATACGGCTCCTGGATCAGGGCAAAGCTAGCGTCCAGCTGACACATAGCTTGCCCTAGCTCGCACGTCACCGCCTTCGAGCGCTGACAATTCAGCTGCAAAAGGCGCAACTCCATTAGTGTCTGGCGTTCGCCCTAGCAACCATAGCCGAGTACGTGGGGCACGCAAACGACAGCATACTATGGTCCGCTGGCAGGCCCCTCATCTCACAGTTGCGGCACCTCACCGGGTTAACACAACGTGAGGCCAGATGCCCCATCGTCCCGCACGTCCTGCACACATCCTGCCCCATCCTGCACTCACGCTGCAGGTGGTCAAAGCCGAGGCAGCGGTAGCAGTGCGGGATCGCATCCTGTTGCCGCAACCTGAAGCTAAACCACTTCACGTAGACCCTACCGACATCCAGGAGCGCGTTCGCAGCACGCTCACTGCACTCCAAAACAACGCTGACCTGTCCGGCAGGGTCAGACCTCCAGGGACTGGTAACCAGACGAACGCTCCTCTTGAACACCTCGTAGCTCATTCGCTCCTTCAGGTTCATCTCGAACAACTCGGACATAAACTCATCAGGAGTGATTACCGCATGCACTCCGGCAACCACCACCCTTGGACCAAGCTTGTCGCTGACCGTCACCTCCAGGCCGACCTCCTCAAACTTTTTGTTCGAGGCAATCCTCGACCTCTCCGCCACCGAAGGTGTGCGAATGACCGCACCGCTAGTCCTTTTCAGCGGCCGCATCTCGTGCACTCTGACTCCAAGGGTAGGTCCGACTTGTTCGACGACCTTACTCACTACCTCCTTGGACGTTGCGCCCTTCTTTTTGTCGCGAACGACCACCGACCAGGTTTCCACAGGCCTGGGTGTAGGCCTGGGAACCGCGACACCCTGTGTCCTAACCACCGCAGCAACCGTTGGGGCCTGAGCAACAGGCCTAGCAGCGGGAGCTGGCACTGTGGTCACAGACTGAACCAGCCTGGGAGACTGGAGGATGTCCAGCCTACCCCTCAACCGCTCGTTGTCTACCAGCAGTTTCATCACCAGCTCCTCATACCTACTAGCCTGACTCATGAGTCTGCCCATCGTCTCCGCACTAAGGTTCTCACCGAACAGCACCTCACGGAAACTGTCGGTGACAACCTTAACGTCGGCCACCGTAACACCCCCATCACACATGGAAAAGGCAGCAGCCGAAGCCACAGCCCTTTTACGCTGCCTACTTTCCCTGCCAACAGATGGCAACGGGGGAAACGCCGCAGCAAAACCACCACCAACCGCAGAGCTATCAGAGATAGCAGCAGCAGCACCAGCATCTGACGTGGTACATGCGCCAGAAACAGCAGCACCACCAGCAACACCACCAACTGCACCACCAGCAGCACCCCCAACAACACCACCACCAGCACCACCACCAGCACCACCACGAGCAGCAGTACCAATAGCAGAACCGCGACCAGCACCACTCTTAACACCATCAACAGCAGCAGCAGCAGCAGCAGCATCAGCAACAGGAGCAGACTTAAAGCGCTTGGTGGTCGCTTTACCACCACTCGCCTTTACATCAGCTTCCGACCCCGAACTGCTCAGCTCGCTCTCCGTATGACGGAGACGAGACTTCGCAGGTGGAGGGGGCCCCATCACCTCATCAGTGACTGCCCCAGACGCAGCGTCAGAGGCATCACCCTTCGCCGTCTTGCGAGGTTTCCCCGCAGGAGGCATAATATAAAATTCAAATTTAAAGAATCCAACGACTCACCAGATTCAATAATAAACACAGCCAACAGGAAGTCAAAAATCGTAGCCAAGTCCGTCACCAATTCCAATTAAACACGCCCGAAACCGAAATGCAACTCGAAAATCAAAGTCCAATAAACACGCCGAACCGTCAACAAAAAACACTCTGGTAGCACCAAAACCCACCGCACGAGTATGGTAACTCCACTCCGTTAGTCCTATCTAACCTCACTTCTTCAAATTGTTACTGACCTTGAAGTCAAAAACTGAGACACCACAGAATTACCCCTGGGAGTCTCAACTTTAAAACAACAATTCTTCACAATTGTAACACTCACACTTGTAAACACTTAGTTCTCATACACGAATCGTTTGTAACAAACTTAAATTCTCCGCTTTGATAAAAACACGTCTTTACACTCCGACAGCCAAACTAGAAGTGAATATAATGCGTACAGTTTGCTATCCAATCTGCCACTGCTTGTTGACATCCAACATTGCTTTAGTTTTTCCAGAGTCTTTGTCACCCTAAGGTGTCCTCCGCCGGCTCCTTTATGAAATTCATTTAAGACTTCTTTCATATTGGAGGAAGGCACCACTATTAGTTTTGATGAAGTTTTACCATCTGCACTTTCCCAACGGCGATTTAAGCGTCCATTAATCAATTTCAGACTGTCCCATTGTGCCCAATGGGGTTTTGTAAGAGGACCTTCTCCTGATATTTCATTGCGGGTGGCCGTCTGTCATAATATTTTTTCTTTTTCAACTAAAGGTTCTTCAGACACGCTCTTTCATCTAGGAATTCAGCTCTATCAAATTGGCCAAATTTTTACTTCGTAGAGCTCATCTCTTGCACGACTATCCCATTCCATAATATTGTTACAGATATAAAAATGTATAAAAAACACCAACATTAAGAGCTATAAACTTTATTATGGCATTTATTCCATTGGTTTGTGTCAAGGCTGCGATCACCCTATCAATGCCATACTGATTTATGTTATTAACAGTGTTCCCAATTGCGTTTTAAACGGTGTTGCCAATTTAATTTTTGGGTATTAAACTTTACGTTTGAATTCACGTAGCTGAATTAATTAGCTGAATAGAATGTTTTAGAAGGTTGTAAAAAAGGCGACGCATTATGCTTAGTCAGTCAGTTATCTTTTAGCAGTCATAAAGTCGTACTAAGAGTTGAGTATTGAGAAATTGTTGTATTAAGCGGCTATTAAATAAGTTGGATACTGTATGGCAAAGAGCTGTTCTTCTCTTCTGTTTTCACACGTACGTTGTCACGCGCATAGGCAAAAAATAAGCAACAAATAAACAAAGAGAAAATGAGGGAAAAACACAGTGCAAAGTGGCCTGAGTGAGAGCCTCTCAATTACTACCACAATTGTAAAATGCATTAATATTAGTTTGCCGAACTCTGATATAAAGTTAAATATAAAATTCGCTACATTTATTTTATTCTACGCAATTTAAAACAACTCTATCGTTTTAGAAAGGTTAAAACATAACAATTTTTATAAGAGCCTATATATGATGTATTATAAAGAACCCAAAGAATCTACATATTTATTTAGAGGACTTTATGATAAAAAACTCTTGTCCAATTAGAATCACTCTATGTATATAATATTCCTAAAAACAGATTTTTATGTGTAATTTTTCTTCATATGTGTAATTTTGATGCAAGTTGTGTGTAATTCATAATGCTGTTGGTGGAAACACTGAGACCAGTGTAATCATTAATTCCCTTGACCAACTTTAAAAAAAATTAAATTCATCTATCCTTCAGCATATTGCGGATAAACATCGTATGTTTGCAATTCCACCAAAAATATACGCTCCTCACCCAATTCATTATTTTATTGCAAAAAATATCCATAAAATTTATAAAAAATCACAAAATTTTTAGTATAAACCTTTGCTTGCAATGCAATGAATGTTGATGATACAATTATTTTCATATGGGCTTACTCCAGATAATTTAACTGTACTTTTAATAAAGAAAAACTTGTATTTCAGAGTCTAAAGTCTACGCGCATAACTATAAATCTGTCAGTAAATAAATTATTTGACAGAAAACTGATTTACAAATGCAAATCGCTACGTTTATTACAATTTTGTACAAGTTTTAAGCAATGGGTCAAAGAAAGAAAAGAAATAAATGTAGACGGAAGAAAAATAGTATTGAAGTTTTGAAAAGTCGGTCAAAATTATCGACAAATATTAAGAATTGTGGGTGGAATGTGGAAGCCGTTAAGAACAGTAATAAAAATCCTCTGAAAAAACTGAAATTATAACAGTCAAGCCTAGCTAACTAAGATAGAATCTCGAAGGATAGTGTCCCTTATAAAGTAAAATTCAAAAGAACTGCGCTCCAAATATCTAAAGATCCCGAACAATAGTTTAAAAAGACCATTAGCGTACTCACAGCACGAAGAATTCAAATAAAAGCTTGTTACCATTTGCTTTTGACATAATTTAAGCTCACAATGAAAGTTTCATATTTTTGCCAAGCCGGGATGAATATAAAATAGTCCTGGTACTCAGAACTATCGAGGGCCAATATATCTTGATTTAAATTTTTTAGAAACAAAATGTGTTTTATTACCGTTTGTATATATGTAGCGTTTGTATATGTACTCGTATTATAGTCAAAAATCAAAATGCTCAATTTTTAAAATTTTAAACGCTATTTAAATGGAAACGAAAACTCGCAATTCAAAAGCACCTCCAAACACTGGAAGGATAACTTATCTTATTAGCAACAGGAGTAAAAAAAGCACACGTTTTTTAATGTTATTAGAAGAAAATGCGGTACTTTATAGAACTGATGGTCATACGTAGCAAAATTATACCTGTATAATAAATAAAGCATAAAAATAAGTAACGTTAGTTTAAGTACATTGACATCATTGGCGTATTAACAAATGCGATCATACTGATTCGCTACGCAAACAGGCGAGATCTTCGTGTGCCGCAGTACTTAAGCGCGAAAGACTCTATACGAACAACGTGCTAAAGTTCTTACCTTTCCACGAGGAAGTAAGAGCTTTTGGTCATTCACTAGAAGGACAGCGCTAGTTCGGTTCCAGTTCTTAAAAAGGATGACCAAACATTCACTAACCCGGTTGATAAGGCAAACCTTCTGGCTGAAATGTTTGCAGGTAATTCGAACTTGCCGGAAAGCGTTCAACCACTGCCCGAACTTGAAAGAATATCAGGGACTATGCCTAGTATATTCTTTCGAACCCGTGCAGTAAAAAAGGTTCTTGCAAATCTCGACGTTAATAAGTCTTCTGGGCCGGATGGCATTCCAGCGCTGGTCCTGAAGCAGTGCTCTTCGACGTTTGCGCGTCCGTTGGCTAATCTTCTCAGTGCGTCTTATCGTGCGGGTGTTTTTCCATCTTGCTGGAAGATTGCTAATGTAACGCCAATCCTTAAAAAGGGTAAGGCTAGTAAGTATTTAGAGCCCAACAATTTGCTGAGCGATCGTCAATATGGTTTCCGTAGGGGTCGCTTTACTGTTGATCTGCTGGCGCTACTCTCTGAAAGGTGGAATAGGTCAATTCATGGATTTGGTGAGAGTAAAGTTGTGGCCCTGGATATTTCCAATGCGTTTGACAGAATTTGGCACGAAGCTCTCATATCCAAACTTATTGCTTTTGGTGTTGGTAGACACTTCTCTCGATTCATATCGAGCTTTCTCAAAAATCGCACTATAAGAGTGGTTATAGATGGGATCTCATCCGACGAGTTCAGGATAAATTCAGGAGTACCGCAAGGCTCTGTTCTTTCTCTAACTCTATTTCTAATATTTCTTAATTTCTAATATTTCTTAATCTGTATCTATGGGTAATGTAGATATTTAGGAATCAGAGTTTCTTGATGTTCTGGCATGAGAATTAACTGTGACGTTCGTTGGAACGAGCACATATTTCGAGTGTCGAAAGAAGCATTCAAGTGCCTCGGCTTTTTAAGACGGTGTAATAATTACTTCACTCCATCTGATCCCCTTAATCTTTACAAGACCTATATCCGACCCAAATAGGAATACAACTCTCATGTATGGGCCGGTGCTTCAAAGTCTATTTTGGAGCTTCTCGACCGCGTACAGGAGAGGGTGAAGTTTCTTTTTAATGACGGTAGGGTAGCCAACTCTATCAATTCATTAGATCATCTTCGCAATTTGGCGTGTTTCATTGTTCTATCGGTACTATAACGGAATGTGTTCTGACGAAATTAAGGAACTAATTCCTAGTAATCATATATTCTTACGTAGTACTCGTATTTCTCGTAGAGGGCATCCCTTTGCAGTTGATTGTCCAGTGAATCGCACAACGCATTATAGGGAGAATTCGTTCTTTGGTCGCACTATTCGTTTGTAGTAGGGGTTAACCCCTGAGTGCTGGTCTCAAACAAAAAAAAGGTACCGTTAGGCAATAAAAGGTTAAATACTTTATCACTTGGCTAACCAGCTTATCTTATACTCATATATAAAAATAAATGTGTGCTTGTATGCATCTATGTTAGTTTCTTTGTTAGTGCCTTATACACACCTAAATGGCTGAACTGAATTTTTTGAAATTTTCATGGAACTTAAGGCTATATAGATGTCAAAAATTCCATCTGGGCGGTGGCACTCCAACACAAAGTACAGGTTACCCTACTATAGTACGGTATTTTACAACACGGTTTTACTCTAACACGAATTAAAAATTGCGAGAAACTTCCTATTACACGGTATCCCACAACACGGTTTCACAATAAAACGAAAATTTTAGTATATATGTATGTACTCAATAAAACAGTTTTTATTTAACCTTGGAATCATAATCTCATTTTTTAATGCGTAAACACTAACCATTAATCGAAACGACTAACATGCATTTACAACCAATGTTTACTGTGCCAATGCACAAACTGTCATTTGCATTGGTAAAATTTACTTTTTTATTTTGTTCTGAATAGAAATTAAACAAGAGATTTACCTTTTTTAATTGAGAATAAAGAATTTTTCTAAATGTTTGTTTGGAATTTATTTTAGGAGACACTGCACGTTTGGGCAGCCCGAACAAAAGTTTGGAAAAAAGTCAATTTTTAAAAATGATTGCGATGCGCCACGCTTTCTTTAACCTTGCCCAATCATGACAATATTTTCAACACCATATTTTTGAACTATAACAAACATTTTTAGGGGGAGTTACGCTTATCGAAAAATATAAACAACCCTAATGTACATATTGGATATCATTGTGTAAGTTTTGTTACAAGTGTTCAGTTCGCGGACAAAAATATGTTAATTATTTTTGCTTGTTATTAAAATTGTAAAATAAAAAAAGATTTGAAGAAATTTTTAATTTAGGTTGGAACGATATCCCCTTTTTGTATTAGCTTGTAGTCTCCTATAGCACGATTTCACAAAACACGCCATAATATAAGAACCTATCTACCTATCTATCTTGCCTTACAGGAAGACCCTCTAAATTTGGCCAATACAAATCATCAGTCAAAAAGTATTAAAGCTAAAGTTTCTGAATTCGGTCTGAATGACTTACCAGTCAATATAAATAATCAGTCAAAAAGTTGGCGGAATTAGATATGTGGACATGGTAACTCCCATACAAAGTAAATATTGATTTCTGTGTATCGTGAATTCGACCTAGATGTCTTGATAGTCAATACAATACAATACAATATCAATACAATACAATATCGGATGAGATGTATGATTGGGCGTGGCACCTTTCATTAATATCGAGTAATTTTTTAGCAACTTTCTTTTTGGCAACACTGTTTTTGGCTACTCAGCTATTTTCGTCTAACATGTTACAGTTAAACATATTCAGTTTGGTCGATAATTTGACCCTGAATCGATTTACAAGCGAGCAATGCTTGCAGATTATTGAATTTTATTATCAAAATTCATGCTCATATTTGCTGTGATGTGTAGCAAGAAGCGTTGCACGAACTGCCAATGTATTTCAAAAATGCACTGTTGGGTGTAGATTATGGGCTGGTGACATCATTGGACCTTACTTTTTTAATAACGATGAAGGTAGGAACGTTACTGTGAATGGCGGGCGCTACCGTGCGATGATTACAATTTTTTTTTTTTTTTTTTTTTTGTCGAGAATGGAAGAGCTAGATTTTGCTGATATGTGATTTCAACAAGACGGTGTCACATGCCACACAGCACGCTAAACAATGGCCCAATTGAGAGGAGAAGAGTTCGGTGAACAGTTTATTCCACGAATGCGGACGGTCAATTGGCCGCCTAGATTTAACGTCTTTAGACTATTTTTTGTGGGGCTATGTTAAGGCTCATGTCTATAGAGACTAGCCCGCAACGCTTGACGCACTGGAAGACAATATTGAAGAATTTATTCGTGAGATTATGGCTGAAATGTTGGAGAAAGTATGCCGAAATTGGACCCAGCCTATGAACTATTTGAGGCGTAGCCGCGGTCAACATTTACATTAAATCATCTTTAAACATTGAATTATATACATAGAACGTTCTATCTCCAAATTTTATGTTTTTTTTTTTTTCAGAGACCAATTAAATTTTTTGAGTTTGAAAAAGATGGCCATAGATCGATAAATAATTTTGACGTTTTTAAATAAGAACTATTCGCAACAATATTTTTTTTTTCGTTACCCATAATTCTTATTTTTAATTGTTTTTATTTTTACGTTGCCTGATAAGAGTTATACCCAAGAAAAATTTTTTACCGTTGCTCATAAGCAGTTTTTTACCTTTAAAGTCACAAAAAAAAACTAAAAAATGATCTTTCAACAGAAATCTGTGTAGCCGGCACAACATGGATAATACGAACCATTTGAGTTAAAAATGGAAAAGTTTATATTTTCTCCTTCAATATTGCAATAAATGGCCTTCTACGTCCAATCTCAAAGGGTTAAAGCTATCTATTTCAACTACAGCTGCTAATAACGCTTGCGATGTACTGCCCTCGTCATCTTCTGAAGATGAATCTAGTTCAAGTCCTCTAATTGATACTCTCAGTAACGATAACATGTCTATATTAGAGCAAGCAGTGTGTCAATTTGATCCCTTAGAGGACTATATTCAAAATCAGGTAACATTAAAACAAAAAAATTGAAAATAAAAGTTATGACCAATGAAAAAAAAATATTTTTCAAAATAACTCTTATTAGGCAACATAAAAATAAAAGTTAAAAAGATCTATTATGAATAACACTTATAGAAAAGCATAACTGATTTTCATTTAAAAATAACAATTATAGCTAATTTTTTGTAGATATTTCTTAAAACTGTGTCTCTGTTTTTTTTTTTTTTTTTTAAATCAAATCCGAAAACTCTTAAAAAATCAAACAACATTTAATATAGAATGTTTTATATGTAGAGAACAACAATTAAAGATTCGCTATATATTAACATCAGCGAAGTACCGGAAAAGATTGGATAAGCGGGTATTGTACGAAACACACATGGTAAAAGTTATCTATGTATATTAGACTGGTCCTTCTATGGCACAAAATATCGATATCTTAATTTTAACACGTGCCTCACTGAGGTTGAACTTTATACCTGGTTTTTATATGGCACACAAATTTTTTTTTAAATTTTTAAAGTGGAACCTCTTAAATTATTCTTTTTAGTAAAAATAAAAAAGTATTCTGTGAAAATTTTAAATCGATTTCATAATTTCAATTCGTGCCGCATTGATGTTATAATTTTTATGATTTTATAGCATTAGCACTCGTTTTCATTCTAACATAAAATACAATTAATAAACATAATGTCATCGCACAACGCAACTTTACTCCGAAATTCTTCAATATAAAAACTTGATACCCATGGTAAAGTATGTGGGAATACTTGTAGCGGGATTCTCGGGAGAAGAATTTTTTCCCTGTTTTCCCGGGGATGGAAACAGTGCGGGAAAAAACCGTACTACTAATGTTTCAATGCTTATTCAACAAGATAGAATTATAATAAGCGTTTTTAGCCAATTTGTTTATAAGCCGTTTTAATTATTATTTTATTTCTGTTGTTCCTAATTTATATATACTATCGATTTAAAAAAAATGTTATTTATTTTACTTAAATTAACAGTGTATTATGTAATATTTTAATTAACATTTAAGTAGTTTGATATCAATAATCAAAGAAAAATTAAAGAATTTAATTATTTAATTAACTTTTTAGGATAAAGCCTTCTATTACATCTCATTTTAGTATTTTCATCGATAAATATTATCAATTTGGTAAACCTACATATTTGTGAAGCAAATTCGTATCAGAAATTGAAACCTTTTTTTGGCAATTTATTATTTTTACCAAATAAATTTCAATTAAAACAGTTTAGATTTGATTAGATTTTGATTTATCATTCGAAAAAAAAAAATAGAATAGAAATTTAACCCTGGAATGGTAAAGATATTTTATAGCTCGTTAATGGTAAATTTCGCCACTGAGGCGAATTTTATAAATAACGAATATTTCAACATTAAAAAACCAAATTTTATTTAAACAGCAACAAACGTTTATTTTCTTCATATTTGGTAATAAGACAAAACGAAAAACAATTCATTTCTAAATAACTGCAACATATATTTAAGCGACATATTTACATAAGTCTGTAGTATGATGTGATCTTATACAAACAACAAGAAAAAATCAAATTTAAAAACCGTTTGGTATAAAAAATTCTGTCTTATAGATCCAATTAACATATAAAAAAATAATATATGGCTTAGAACATAAAAAAAGTGTGCAGATCAATAAAAAAAACTTGTGGTTTTTCTACTATCACGTTACCAATAGTTTGGTTATCTGCGCTATAAGCAGTACGCTGCTTACATTTAACACAAAAATATATGTATGTTTTAATTTTCGGGCACAGATCTCACATTTTGATAGTTTGCCCTTTTTATACAACAAAAATGACCTTTATTGGTAAACATCGGCTCACAAGCGATGCACTTGTGCATATACCAGCAATACAACGGACTAGAACAAAATGTGTCAGCACACAGACTCGTACAGTACTCTTCTTAGTTGGCACAAGTGAACGCTTTGCTACGAGTGAATGATAAAGAAATATCTTAAAGAAAAAAAATTGATTCGCCTCAGAGGCGATGTTTACGATTATAGGGTTAAAAAAAAACATATCTGTGTGAAATTAAAAAGAAAAATGTTTGTATTTGAATACAAGTCAAGTCAATTTCGGTTTCAATTAATTAAATTTTTAATGTCTCTACTTTTAGAAATTTGTTTCTTTTGTTGGTTTTTGCGCACTCCTAAATTTTATGAATTTTAAGAATTTATGATTAGACGCCTCTGTACTTAATATCAACGGAATGGCCGTTAATACAATAAGTCATGACGTTTTGTTTTAATTTTACCCCTACACTAATATCACATAAAAAAATGTTTAAAGATATATTTATAAAAACTATTTTATTTATATTCGATTTATAAAATGAGATAACACATAGCTGGCAGAAAAAGCTTTAAACAGTAGCTTATTAGCACAATTGGTGATTTTAAAATTTATGTATTTTTCATATTTATAATGATCTTTCATTTCAATATTTTACTTTAAGTCGTTTTACTAAAAAGCTTAATAACTCCGTGAATATTCAATGGATTTCAAAACTATACGTGGTTACTTAATAAGTGCGGTTCCTAAATAAATAAGGGTGCAAAAAAGTAAGGACGTAGAATAAATAAGAAAAAACAAAATTTTAAAAAAACTCGATTTTATTAATCAACCTAGTTGCCTTAGAGGGCGATACAACGTGTATAGCGATTTTCCGACTTTTCGATACCACTTTTAAAGCACGATGATTACTTCATCATTGGACTTAAATTTCTTTTCATCAAGCATTCTTTGAAATATGAAAACAGGAAAAAGTCGCTGGGAGCCACATCTGAGAATACGATGGGTGGATTAGCAATTTGAAGCCCAATTCATTCAATTTTTGCCATCGTTTTTATCGATTTGTGACACATTTGTGACCTCACGGGGCAACCACTTTGAACAGAGCTTTCACATAGCTCGTGCAGCTTCAACTTGCAATCATTCGTAACCAATTTTTGGAATTTTTTGATGTTTTATAGAATAACAGCCTCATTTGAGCGTCCACTACGCTTTGCATCATTTGTTTTGGTACGACCACGTTTAAATTCAGCAAACCACTTCTCTACTACATCCATGGAGAAGAGTTCGGATAATGTTTATCAAGCCATTGTTTGTTTTTTATCAAGTACTTTGCAAATTCTTGAGTTTGTAAGGGAGAAATAAAAGCGAGAGGAAGTGAGTACACACTTTGATGTACTTGCAAAGTTGCTTTGTTCTTCGTTCGTATTTATTTGTAGTTGCATTTGGTTTTCTTATATTTTTTATATCGCACAGCTGAAGTTTGTTGTATAAAAAACAGAACGACCCGATAAGAGAAAACTAAATCTGTCAAAGCAAAATTTAAACGTGCAGAAGCGAAACAAAGTTTAAAAGAAAATATAAAAGAGTTTGTCAAACTACTTTGATCGTGCAAAAGGCATCTAAATAAAAATCATATGGAAAAAATTCTAGCAACGCCATCTATGTGTCATCCTACAGACTTATTGCGTGACCTGATATGTATATCCTTTAAAAGGTCTGTTGAAATTCACCAAGTTATTAAGCTTTTTAGTGGAGCAACTAATGAAAAGATCATACAATTGCTAGCAAACTAGCATTTCTGTTATTACTTTCAAATTTAATTTTTATTTTTAATTTGATAATAATCGCATGAATTGTTCATGAATTGCTTGACTAAAAAGCTTACTAACTCTGTAAATTTCCAATGATTTTGTATAACCTAACAGTCATTTTATTCACGTCACGGTTTTTATATAAATTAGTACACAGAAACAGTTATAAAGTTGAGAAATTAGGAAAAAAAATTGTATAAACAATGTGCTTGCTTAAGAAAAACCAAATGTAAAATCAACATGAAACAATTTTAATTTTAAGTTTAAGTAAAATTTTATTTTAACGTTGATTCATATTAAATCAGTAGGTATACAGGCTTATTAAAATAACAATAATGTTGTTGATTTACAATTGTTTGTGTTAAAATAATTTTGTCTATATTGTGTTCGATAAGTATGCCGTTAATTTTTTGTATATGCATATGTATGTCTGTATATTTGTTTTTAATTTTAAAATTGTTGTTTTTATTAAGGCAAAGGAATTGAAGAAATCTACGGTAAATCTTCAGTGATTGGCCACTTTATTTTCATTACCAAATCTGAACACTAGTAGGTTTTACAAAAAGAAAAATCATCATAATTTATTTTATTTACTTTTTGTTAATTTGCCGTGGGCTTAGATTGTATATATATGTTACATGTTGTTTAGTGTTGCAATAGATATTAATTTTTTCTAACAAAATTTCAATAAAAAATTAACCAAATTGGATAAAAATAACCAAAGCTTTTAATCCGGATTATTTGATGCACAGTTCAATTGAATTGCAATATTTTTTTTACAAATTCAAGGTCAAAATAATGATTACATTTGATTGCAACCAAATGAAGTTCAAAAGTAAATGATAACTTAACTTAATTCCTGCGATAAACGATACATGACCATATTTGGAGCAATATTGAAGGAAAAGGCAAAGTGCTAGGGTGCTGATCATTTTATGACAAGCACAGGTTGGCTTGATAAATGAAAGCAGAGAAATTAAACAAAACGTTTAACAGATAAAGCATTCAATAAATAAAT